>JAFVLL020028569.1:0-80461 GCA_021397915.2 Tor tambroides | reverse complement strand
ATGCCAACTAAAGCTCTATCATGCAAAAAGGAAGCCATATGTGAACATGGTCCAGAAGCGCCGTCGTGTCCTGTGGGCCAAGGCTCATTTAAAATCGACTGTTTCAAAGTGGAAAAGTGTTTTATGGTCAGACGAGTCCAAATTTGACCTTCTTGTTGGAAATCACGGACACCGTGTCCTCTGGGCTAAAGAGGAGGGAGATCTTCCAGCGTGTTATCAGCGTTCAGGTCAAAATCCAGCATCTCTGATGGTATGGGGTGCATAAGTGCACACGGTATGGACAGCTTGCATGTTTTGGAAGGCACTATGAATGCTGAAATGTATATAAAGATTTTAGAGCAACATATGCTCCTCTCCAGATGACGTCTATTTCAGGGAAGGCCTTGTGTGTTTCAGCAGGACAATGCAAAACCACATACTGCAGCTATTACAACAGGATGGCTTCGTAGTAGAAGAGTGGGTGCTGAATTGGCCTGCCTGCAGTCCAGATATTTCACCTGTAGAGAACATTTGGCGCACCATTAAACGAAAAATACGTCAAAGATGACCACAAACTCTTCAGCAGCTGGAAACCTATATCAGGCAAGAATGGGACCAAATTTCAACACCAAAACTCCAGAAACTCATAACCTCAATGCCCAGACGTCTTCAAACTGTTTTGTAAAGAAGAGGAGATGCTACACCATGGTAAACATGCCCCTGTCCCAACTATTTTGAGACCTGTAGCAGGCATCAAATTTGAAATGAGCTCATTTTGTGCATAAAATTGTAAAATTTCTCAACATTTATGTTCTATTATGAATAAAATATTGGCTCATGTGATTTGAAATTCTTTTAGTTTTCATTTTATTCAAATTTAAAAAACGTCCCAACATTTCCAGAATTTGGGTTGTATATAATAAATTATATGGATATAATTATTAAGTGGCTATGGATATTAACATATATTTTAAATATTAAAATATTCATATATTAGGCCTATATAAATAATAAAGAAATTAAATCTTTACACATGTAAATCTAAACCTGAAGTAATTTAATGAAACTCTATAGTAAAATGTATTTGTTGAGAAATAAGTTTTTTTTTTTTTTGTTTTTTAGCAAATATTCAATATTTTACTTAAATAGATTAAAATATTTTTCTGATTATTTATTGAACTTGTCATGGGTTTATGCATATGCATTTTCAAGATACTATTATGTTAAATTTATTTGAAAGATATACTTATGGATTTGGTTGATGCAATGAACACTGCCTGTTCAGGCCGCCTTGGACTGAACTTTAAATCACTGCTGGCATTATAAGTCCTTGATGTTGTCTTTATGGGTGTGGTAGGCTATATGTAATAGTGCTGCTTATGAATAATTCTCTATTTCGCCTCAACCTGCTCTCTAACTATTGTGATAAAAATGAAGTGTTTGAAATGCTCTGAACTCATAAATCTTTGCGTTCTATCCTAATGTCAACTCGCAGCATGACATCTGTCCCTGTGTATGCTGTGTATTGGTCAAAACTATCAAATACAAGTGTCTTGACGCTATTCAGATTCAGGTGGTCTGTCATTCGTGTCTGTAGTGACTCACTTCTGAGTAAAGTGCAGTTCAGTACCTTGCGTAAATGCAGAAGGCTCTTCTGAACCAGTTTTCTGGGTGGGGCAGACCATAATAAAACACTTCCTCGTGTCTGCTGTGCGTGGACTGTGAGGAAAACGCTCTGAAATGGCGGCTGACTGGAAAAAGAAGTGTGACTCGCAGTGGCAGCTGGGGGCTCACGGTGTCCCCATGCCCGACAGCGTGGACTGGAAATCGGTGTTCGAGAAGAAGCCGTTTGAACGCAACCTGCTGAAAAACCCCTCGCCTTACGGTAATGACGTTACACACCATTCTGGCTAGCTAGCGCTACTTCGCACTGTATCATTTGATCAAATCTCTGTTGAACTTTGTTGTGACTGTATAAAGCAACATTATCATGTTGAGAGAGAGTAGAGGAGATCGATGATATGGTTGTAACACAGGTTAGTTTTTACACCGTTAGTTTAACTATTGAGAAATTGGGTAAATCATGAACGCTACTCTAGAGTTGCACGTACATAAATTGTTTGTTATTGTGTTGTTAAATTATTACATTTATTTACTCCCGACTTGATTTGTGTTTTAAAATAAAATGTTTTCTATTTTTAAAAATTAATATGAAATTAAATTAATCTTGGGAAAAAAACATCACACAGCTAGTATGTAGGAAGTGGCACCCTTACAAAAATATCCTTCAGGAATTCCTGCAGGATTTTTTATTTTTTTTTGTAAGGGATTATCTGCGTAGTAAAAAAAAAAAATCCTGTAGTTTATCTGTGAATATTATGCAAACTTTAAATGAATTCTACTAACTTTGTTTGTGTAAGATGTTAAAAGGTAATGTCATGCCTTTGTTGTCGTTTTGTGGAAGAATTATGTTATAATTTTGTGGATGTATAGGAAAAAAGAAACAAGATACTAGTTGTTACGTAGTTATTTGATAGTGAATTTAAGAAATGCATCGAGCAGTGCTGAAACAATGCCAAAACGTAGCAGCGAAAATACCACCAAAAATGTGCATATGCCTCATTGGAACTTGTAGACTCTTTATTAAAATACTACTGCAAAAGTTGTCTTTGGATGGATGTTTTTATTATTTGGCTAAATGGATATTTGACATAAAAAATTTGAAAAACAGTAGGCCTATTTGCAATTAAATTTTACTGCAATAGAAACTGATCCTTTTCCTTTAGCTAAATCTTTCAAACTCATATTTTTTTTCTTGTTCAACAACCAGGTGTAAACCACACCATCCCACCACCCGAACCCCCTCGATCGGGAATGCCACCTCCTCCAAACCAACCACCTCAGTTTGAGCCCGATGGTGAGTTAACAACCAAAACAGTATCTTCACTGCCTACAGTATGAGCTCACCTCCACTGGATTTTAAATCCTCTGCCATGGAAATATGTTATATGTGACCCTGTACCACAAAACCAGTCTTAAGTCGCTGGGGTATATTTGTAGCAATAGCCAAAAATGCATTGAATGGGTTAAAATGATCAAATTTTCTTTTATGCCAAAAAATCATTAGGATATTAAGTAAAGATCATGTTCCATGAAGATATTTTGTAAATTTCTTACCGTAAATATATCAAAACTTCATTTTTGATTAGTAATATCCGGTGCTAAGAACTTTATTTGGACAACTTTAAAGGCAATTTTCTTAATATTTTGATTTTTTTTTGCACCCTCAGATTCCAGATTTTCAAATAGTTGTATCTCGGCCAAATATTGTCCTATCCTAACAAACCATACATCAATGGAAAGCTTATTTATTCATCTTTCAGATGATGTATAAATCTCAATTTTGAAAAATTGACACTTAAGACTGGTTTTGTGGTCCAGGGTCACATATGATATCTTTGATTAAAACAGCATGAATTGTTGATAGATTGAACTTTAAACCCAAAACCTTTGCTGTTCTTAATGTCTTTGGTTGCTAATAAAAAGGTGATTGAATCTTGTTCCTGGATGTTAATTGTAGGTAATTTCTCTGGCTGGAAAACTAGTACAGAAGTTTTACCATATGACACTAGTGGAATTCCCCCTGGGGTTGTGGTCTGCCAGCTGCCTCAGTACAGGTGAGTCTCACTTCTGTGAGAAAAATGATCTTTGTCACAAAAACTTATAAAGGCATTGGCCCAATTGTTCCAATACAATAGAGATAATTTTACTTTTAAAAAAAACATTCATTGAGTGTTCCTTGCAGTACTCTGGAAAAAACTTGTCAGTTCTTCAGGGTGAGAAAAAAGGTCATAGAATCTCTGACATGGTCTTTGTGTATCTTAATCTCAGGTGGTTCTCTCTAGAGCAGTGTGTGGACCTGAAGGCAGAGGGTCTGTGGGACCAACTTCTGGATGACTTTCAGCCTGAGATCGTCATTGAGGACTGGTGCGTTATGACTTGTTATGAAAATAGTAATTTTCAGTGTATGCAGTCTTCTAACTGTAATTACAAACTGAGCTGCACAGAAGAGTCACAAATTAAACTGGATGTCAGTTAAAAGCTGTATTGCAAGGAAGTTTTTCTGTAATGCAATCTCTTCCTGTCTTGGCAAATTTATCAACAGATTTTCAAATGGTTTGCAGCTAAAGAAAAAAGCACAAAGAAATCTGAAGTAATTTCTGACATAGCTGGACAATTTAATCTGTGACACAACTGTTTTCTATTTTAGAAACAGTTTGCATTGTTGTGATTATTGGTTGAAAGAACATGTCTAATTTGAGGCAAAATCACAGGTTTAATATACACTTAACTTAAGTGTCTGTGTGTTTCTCTTCATGTGTAGGTATGAGGAAAGCCAGCTTCATAAATCTATCTATCAGCTTGATGTGAAGCTCTTGGGTGCTGATGGTAAGACGGTCATCAAGCAGCACACATATAACCCTGAAGAGAACTTGGAGTGCTACTCGCACACCTGGAAAAAGGTAGCACACACGTACATACACATTTATATTTATACATTTATATTGATAAGTATTTTATATTCATGTGCCCTCATGACGTGCGTTTATGTGTATAGGTCTCCCATGTATTCTCCAAGTATGGGCCAGGAGTGAGGTACATTCACTTCCTTCACAGACTGAAGAATCAGTTCATGGTTGAATTCTTTAATACCAAAGTCACAGACAGCTCGATTATTATCAAGACCAGGAAAGCCAGAGTGAAATAATCCATAACAGTCAAAAAAAAAAAAAAAACCTGGTAGGAGTTGATGCACTCTGTAGACTTTGTTTTTTAGAATGAAGCACTGTTGTTTCGAATGTTTTTATAAATGATCTGCTCTTTCATAAGATGTATCTAGTAGGCTAATAATGTAATAAAACATTCCTCATTCATTTTGTGACTGTTTTCTTTTATGTATTCACAATAGCGCTTGATGCACTGGTGTCATTATATTTTAGTATTTAAGGCCAGCAGATGGCGATATAGCTCACTGATTGTAGACAAGACGCTGTGACCTGTGCGTAGGCTATTACAATGGTAAAAATAATTTCTGTAAAATTACAGTATTTACTAGTTATTTTACAACTGTAAAACCATAACGAATATGGAATCAGAACTCTATTTCCTAATTCAGAACTAGTTGCTATTTTGTGTTATTTTTATGTTTGAAGACAGTGGTGGTTGTATTTATTTTATTTTTATTTTTTTTTGTGACAGCAGTAACTATGCATAGTAGCATGGTAAATTATTGTAAGGGCAGTTCACAAACAGTATAACTTTTTAATAACACTTAAAATATATTTACTACTATAGCCTAACATTAACATATAATTTAGCAATAAATATATATTTATCTATTTTCGCATGACACAACTACTGTAAGAAAAACAGGGATCCCTTTAAAGTATCTCTGTTCTTAGCTTTTAATTATTATTGTTGTTTTTAATTATTTTAATTATTAATTAGTTATTATAGATGCATATAGGTGATTGTACCCTCTGGCTTTGCTCCAGATTTTATGGAGTATATAAAGGCCAGTGTTCAGGTATTTTGAGGGCGACATGCTTTGACGCACCAATCAGAGCGTCGCGTTGAGCTGTTGCTCAGTCTGTCGCGTGCTGTGAGCGCGGAGGATGCGCGCTTGTTTGGGATGCTCGCATACTTCAGGACAGAAACAGACACACCACGAAAACTTGTGGCGCGACTCTCCTGAGCACTGGAGCAACAGCCTCTACTTCCTCTCGGTCATGTCTGTCCATTCTGAGCTCTGCCATAGAGGTAAGTTCTGCTGAATAAAATAGATAAAGACTTTTACTGGGGTTTATAGTGCTGTATGGCATGCACATTGGTTCACTAATTGCCACTATATCTGTCAGGACCGAATACGCTCTTGACAGCATCTTTGGATATATCATGAATAGAAGAATGAAATGAACTCGTTATATGTTTGTAAGTGTTTGTACTGTTACTTCACAGAGTCGCACCTGTTGCCAGTCACATGTGCAGTTCAGTCTGTGGCTGCTTTACACAAGTTATTAATGAGCCGCTCAACCTTAGGTCTGTTAGGTTTCTTTTGTATTATTTAGAAGTCGATGAAAGCTAAAAACGAAAGTCATTTTCACCCTAGACAAGAAAAAGAGCAAAAGGGCAGTTATTTCTCCTGGCATTGATTCTAAAAAAAAAAATAAAAATGTTGATGTAAACACATGTAACCAGTAGGCATATTATTTACTTAAATCCAGTGTTTTTAGCAGTCGTGGCCTAATGGTTAGAGAGTCAGGGTTGTAACCCAAAGGTCACAAGTTCAAGTCTCAGTACCAGAAGGAACTGGGGTTGGGGCAGTGTTTTGTGCATCTCCCTACCTTAGTGGTAACCTTCAAAACCAGTGTTCAGCTCTGACACTCACTGCTTGCCTTTTAATCTATTATAATTTCACTGAGGGAAACATAGATCAAAGTATCTTTTTTCAGTCCACCAAACTGATTCTTTATCTGATCTAATGTGATCTAACAATGATCATAATGATAATAAATGTAACTGAAACTACAATGTAAAAAAAATGTAAATCAGCAGTTGTTAACTTTAACTGATCTGACTCTTAAAAATACCATTCTGTGCCATAACCTGTATTCGGGTTGATTCAGTCAAATTAATAGGCTATTGTTTTGACTGTGAATCAGGTAATTTATCTTTCAAAGCACATTATTAGCTTACTTGATTTAGAGAATAAAAATATAATGCCTGGCACACCCATATTTTTAACATGTTTTTACTAGGCTTTACAGCACAATGCCCTAAATACTTTTGAATATGTCAAAAGTTTTTTTTAAGTTTATTCATATTATATTTTCTGCTATTGTCCACTGAAATAACACGCCATGTATGTAATACTTAAAGTCTTAGATTACATGAAAGTCACGATTGTCTGGTGGAAGACTGTGTGCGGTCAAAGTGGAACTGATTAAACGGTAACCCGTCTAGCTCAGAGAAGGTGTTGTCTTTCGAAATGGAAAAAAGAAACAGAATATTTAGTTACAATCCTTGGTGCGGTCAGTGAGTAACAGTGGGTAAACATGTCTGCAGGGAGAATGCACACATGATTGTGTTGTGGTGAGGATGATGATGATGGTGATGAGAATGATAAAGGTTGGGCCGAGGTGTTTCTGTCCCAAAGACTCTCTTACAGAGAAAAGTGTGGGTTCACGTGACAGAAGATCCATGCAGGAGAAAGTAACTCATTTATCCTTTCACCTACTCCAGTTACTTTAACATCCTCCAGTCCCAGAATTTACATTCCCAACTGACTGTTCACACACACACACACACACAGGTTAGTGGTTAACCTCCCTGGGATTGAGGGGCACCTCTAAACGGTAAAGTATCCGTGAAGTTCTGTAGGAGACAGAAACATGAGACTCGGCATGAGTTCAGTATGACAGACCATCTTTACAGTAGCACGTTGACATAGGCTACACCAGGGGTGCCCAATCCTGCTCCAGGCGATCGACTGTCCTGCAAAGTTCAGCTCCAACTCTAATTAAACACACCTACCTTTAATTTTCAAGTGACCCTGAAGACCTTAATTAGTTGCTTCAGGTGGGTTTGATTAGAGTTGGAGCTGAACTTTGCAGGACTTATTTGTATGAGTTTTACCTCCTTGGTTTCATTTTCACTCACTTTCTTTTAACCAATGAAAACTGATGTGTTTTGGTACAAAAAGTTTTATGTTATTAAATACATTTGAACAAAGGATTGCTGCATATTTTTTGCTACTTCCATGCACTGTTGCTTTCACAAAACTAATCTAGTCCATTCTCTCTCTTTCCCTCTTTACCACTCACTTGCTCACACACTCCTTATTTCTCTGTGTTCAGGCTGGTAAATGGGATGTGGTTTGTTAAGTAGCCCTGAGCACGCAGCCAGACAGGTGTTTTTTCTGCTCTTTGGACAGGTAATGCAGTGTTTGCATTGCCTGCAGAATGTGATACTCTTGGAGTGAGGTAAGAGTGAAATGGAACTCTGTGGAGTTCATTTGCACTGGAGGAAATATGGACAGAAGGGTTGAGATAGATGTTGTGTATAAATGAGAGTACATCAATGGTGGTTGGGCTCACATAATACATCCAAATAGCTAATATAAATATAATAAAAATATAGTGTTCTGTGATGGAATGTGTGTTTGTTCTGTAATTCACTATGCTTGTTGTAGAAGTGTGCGTGTGTGTTTGTATGTGTCTGTGCATGTAATGGATGCTATAGTCTTAGAATCATGCTCCTTCTATAGATATGATTGTCAGGAAGTGTTTTGTTATTAATAAATTAGTCTATAATTGGATTTTTTACTGCTGTCACCTGATATTGAACAATTAATTGTTTCTGCCTATTTTAAGACATAAAACATTATCCAGCGCTAACTTAAAGAGGTCATCGGATGCAAAATTCAGTTTTACATGTTTCAACTGAAATGTGTCTTGACAGTGTGTGTACACAACCACCCAATAATGATAAAAATCCACCCAGTGCGTTTTTTAAAATCTCGATAAATCCAACCCCTTTTCTCATATCAAGCCGATCTCAGATTCTTGGCAGAAAGATGTAGTTCTGCACAGGCCCCTCCCACAATTGTTGACTGACAGTGGCATCCGTCTTTGGTTTTATCACAGACCCGCCCTGAGTGAGTTGTCAACAGTGCGCCATTGTTTTGATGCCGGAGCGGTTGTTGACAAAAATAGCTCCTAAAGCGATTGAGGTGTTTTGTTGTTGGATATAATAATGAACATAGCAGTTGTCATTTACTCCAGACATCAGAGCCGCTGAAGATGTAGTGGATTATGTTTGTTTCTGAAGGGAATACATCCCCCAATCTACCTAAATGCGTTGCGCGAATCATTCGTGATCCAGCTTCACCTACAGAAGTGAGTATAAGGTTTTTTTTTTTGAATCTTTGCAAATTGTCTTTCCTAATAATGTGCTAGTTAGCCAGTTTCACGATGAATGCAGCTAAAATTTACAGTCTCTCAGAGAGCGGCTCGGAAAAGAGGGGTGGGGTGAACAGAGCTCATTTACATTTAAAGGAATATGCAACATAAAGACTTGCTGTAAACAGAGCTGTTTTTGGCAAGTTAAAAAGGGTGTTGTTTTACACTACTGTTGAGAATTTTTAACCAAAGTATGTTATAGACTTTTTATTAAGACCCTAAAGAATCTTATCAAACCGGAAAATGGGCATCTGATGACCCCTTTAAAGGTATGGAGATAAATTATGGCAAGGATTTAACCCTTAAACAGATATTTCCTTTCACACCACATGTGAACATGTAATGATAGCAGAGCTGTGAAAAGTTAATTTCCTAAAACTATCATTTTTAATGCTACTTGGAAATGCGCTGTAACAAACTGTCTTATTTAACACCAAACTAATCATTCAGATCTATTGGTTATAGCTCTCTTAGTTCTATTCTGAATCTAACCAGAATCCAAGTGCTCCCCCATTATCATTTTGAGTACTTATAGAAAATATATTATATATTTTTTATACTGTACACTGTAATTTTGTGATGCCTAAATTTACTTGTAGCAATCAAACTATATATTATATATTTATAATATTGGCCATTTGCTAGTTATTGTCAGTAACATTAACAACTTATCATGCTGGACAGTATTTTAAAATATTGTAAATATTGTAAAATTGTTATCATTTAAAATTTAAAAAGGCTGAATTTTCAGCAGCCTTTACATTAGGTGTCACATGTTCCTTCAGAAACCATCCTTATATGCTGATTTGGTGTTTGTGAAACATTTCCTCTTATTAGCAATGCTGAAAATGGTTGGGCTGCTTAATATTTTTGTGGAAACCAAATTTAAAAAAATATTTTAGAATTCTTTGATGAATGCAAAGTTCAAATGTATGTTTTTTTCTGATATTGTAAGATTTTACTGTAACTCTTTTGATTAATTTAATGCATTCTTGCTGCATCATGTTTCCAGTGTTATGTTGTGTGGGTAATATGTTGAATGACATGCAGGTTGTTGTTCACTATATTTTCTTTGGTGTTCTTTTACCACAGCTTCCTACACACTTTTGAATTCGAGTTCATGTCTTTCAGAGTGGGATGATGATGAAACTCTGCAGGCCCTGAGCTGAAGCTCTGCAGCTGCTGCTGAAAACTTGCCATCGCTTTGGCTCTCACACAGAGCTCTACCAGAATCTTGCCTCCTGAGGTTACCTGAGTCCACCCACCTCAAAATACCACCCCATGAGGCACTAGTAAGTCATTTGAGATTGTTTTGACTTGAGCTACCTCAACTGCATTTACATATTCTGTGTTTCATTGAAGAATTTGAGAGGGAATCATAATGTTGGTCCTCTAAACCAAACGGTCAACAACTCCTGTATAGGTGCACGTCAATCTCAGCCTAGAACCGCAGTCAGAGTTCACTAAAAAGTGTCATCCCACCACAGATGTTTAGTATATTTTATTATTCCAGCCCTTCCAAACTTCCAGTCCAGAAGTTTGTTCATGTGTATTGGTCAGACAAAATGTGATTTAGGCAGCATTTGTCTGATCATGAGCATGTATCTGGTGTGTGTGAGTGCTGTGCTAAATATTGCATAACGGCTGTGTCGTGATGAGTGGCGGGTGAAGTTGAGACTGCGGATCCTTCTAGAGTAACGCTGGCCAGGATGAGGGGCCACCGTAACACACACCACAAGACCTGAGCTCTCAGCCTTCCCGCTGCAGTCTGTTGATGAGTGTATGTGTCTCTCTCAGTCTAAAGCAGCCTGGTGTGTTTGTCTCTCTATGTATGTGTGAGCATGCATTCCTCCTCACATGTGCACATCTGTCGATCTACTTCGTCTTTGTCTTTCGTTAGTTCTGTGAAGTTATCTGCTGGTCTCAGTTTAATACGTCCCACTTATAGAGCAGCATGTAATATGCAACATGCAAAACTGAAACAGGTTAATCACGTGATACCAGGTCAAATGATCACACACAGTCTCCGATCCGAACACTTGATCTAAACCTGTCATTAGTTAACCACCTGATCTTAGATCGATCTGCAACAGGTTAATTATTTAATGTATGGATGGAGACCATGAAAGCAAGAGTAGTGTTTCTCAATCCAAATGCCCATGTTAGTGTGTCAGTCACTTGCACCGTCTGCGTGCATGTGCTCTGGTGAGTGTATACACGTGACTGTGTGTGGTTCTGTTTAAAATACCAGGTCAGACAGACCCAAGGGCAGACGTTTGTATGATTGATATATATATTGATATATTTTGAAATTTTATCAGGGTTTCCACAAAAATATTAAGCAGCACAACTGTTTTCAGTATTGATAGTAGTAAAAAAAAATGTTTGAGCACCAAATCAGCATAATGAGCCCAAGAATTTTGAATGCTATTGTGAAAATAATTTACATTTTATGGTACCTTACAAACTTCATAGGCTTTGTGGCATATCTACCTTCTTGTAATTTGTAAGTTGTTACAGTTTTAGTTTAGTGTGTTTAATGACAGCTATAGATGACCATAAGCTGGTGATTATTAGATGTGTGTGTGCTAGTGGTAAGTAGATCTCTGATCGCAGTGTCAGTGTGTGTGTGTGTGTGTGTTTACCTCATTGGCTGGTGTTCCTTGGAGACAGCTGGAACACTCTGTTCTAGGACTCACTTTTAAAAGACTGGCTTAAATGGTGTTTTGTTTGTGGGTCACACATGGACAGGTTCAAGTAAAGTTGACTGGCTAGGGTCAATTGCTATTGTGATTGATTAATGTTATGAAAGAATTCTGTGACTGGGTTCTTTATTGACATTATTAAATAATTGGTTAAAACATTAGAATACTGGCAGACTTATAGGCCTACTGTATCTTTAAATATTTCTGGACTGATCTAAAATATCATAGTAACTGTGCATAAATTAGTTTTCATTTTTTTTAGTTGTGTGTTTGGATTTGTATTTGTGTAAGTTTTTATAAAGGAAATCACTGCAGTGTTGATACTCTGGTGAGGTATACTGTATATCAAGCTTTCTGTGAGTGTTTGTGTATGTGGCTGCCTTACACAGTTCTAGGTCAATTGTTTCATGTTGTCCTTCCACTATTATGTAGTCAAGTCCGTGTGAGCGTGTGTAATCAGTATTGGGTGGCAAATACGATAGAGCCTCCTAAAGAGAGAGAAGGTGTTAAAGCACACTCACTCTCAAACACCTCTCAGTCAACAGGACAACAGCAGCTCAGTAGTTGTCAGTGTGCAGGAATGGATGTTGCGGTTAAGAATTTGAAATGAATTCATGGAATTTATATTGAAAATCAGATGGATGCTGACTAAACTTACTAAAATTGAAAAATGAAGTTAAACTGAATTGTTTTTACCATTTTTTTTTTTTTTTACCTAAGAGTGGTGTCAACATTACAACTATTATTAAAGTAATTATTAATTATTTGTATTATCATTTGAAGTAGTTCATTGTTAAATGTGAAAATGAGGGATTTAGTTAAATTGTGGATGTTCCCTCTCCTTTCACTTTACCTAACCATCCTCTTCATTTTCCTTTGTCACTCTCACGTTTCCTAGAACAGATCCTCTCCACTTCTCCCTCTATCTCCCTCTCTGTCTCCGTCTGTCACTTTCTCTCTCTGGTGGTGGTAATCTTAACCACTAAAAGGTGCTAACTCCTATTAAGCTGTCAGAGCTTTGTGTGTAAGCCAATCCGGCCAATCACTTATCAGCGGCACTGACAGACTGAAGCAGTGTCATCGAGGTAATCGGAGACATTTCAGTTTCGGCACACACACACTTACCTACACACATAACTTGTAAGGGAGTAAATGCATACATGCTCACTTAGACACATACCCAAACAAACACATACACCATCACCCAATATCTACAAAAACATACAAGACACTTTCATAGATGTGTATTGGTGTGTTTGTGTTGTAGGGCCAAGTGTGATGGGCAGGGTTATTTTTGGACAGTGGTGTAGAGTAGCACAGTAAAGCTAATGTCCAGGTAACCAAAGCGCAGCTTAGAAAGTGAAATATGACCACATGGTTCAGTCTAGCACATCACTCTCAATCTCTACCACACACCACACACCACACAGTTGACGGGTGACATGGAGAAACGATTAGAGGAAAATAAGAAAGGAAGATACCAAGATTAAATGTATAAATGGATGCGTTATGTCAGAGCTTTTGGTGCATGTCAGCACTCTATTGAAAAATTCTTAATATTCTAACTGTTTAATATTGTCACAGTAGGAACGAGATGGACAAGTTGAGTGCAAGGTAACTGAACTTTAATTTCAATATGCAGGAGATTAACACAAACAGGTAAGCAGAAACGTAAACAGTCATAGGAAGCTCACTTAAATGAAGTTATAAACTCATTCTCAATTCCTCTTTCAGAACGGTCCAAAAGAAACTCAAAAGTCCAAGCAGGTAAATCCCATAGGTTATTCCAGCAGGCGAATCAACAGGTAAGTACAGCCAGTAAGTACTGCACATAAGGCTCAGGATCCAGGAGGTAAGTGACGATCTACAGAGGAGCTTGTAACCTTGAGACCAGCTGATGAGTGCATGAGCAGAGCATCCTTATAAGCAGTGGAGGTAAGTGATTGCAGGTGGTGCTAGTTAGAAGTCAGGCGATTCTGATCGAGTGTATGTGGCTGGTGACTCCGTGACAGTACCCCCTCCCCCACGGGTGTCTCCTGATGTCCGTAACCGACGATGAGGACGGCCGCGGCCTCTAGGGGCAGGGGTGGAGTTGATGGAAGTCGGTGAGGAGTGATGTATTTAGAATGTAGTCTCTGTCCACCCAAGACCTCTCCTCGGGACCGTATCCTTCCCAGTCGACCAGATATTGGAGACGACCGCCTCGTTCCTGCGAGTCTAGAATCTCTTTGACTTTGAAGAGCGTTTCATTGGTGTCGATCTTGGGAGGAGGAGGTACTTTGGGTTCTGCAGAAGGAGGGAGAAGAGGGTTAGTGTACGGTTTTAGTAGAGAAACATGAAAGGAGGGTGAGATACGGTAGTGGTCTGGGAGTCACTTTGTTAATCTGCCTAATGATGGGAAATGGAACGATGTAACGGGGACTCAGCTTTTTACAATGCAGTCAGAGGCGGATGTCTTGAGTGGAGAGCCAGACTAGGTTGCCAGGTTGGTATTGATGAGTGGTGGTACGGCAGGCATCTGCTTGGTTTTTTGCCTCCGAACTGCACTTTGGAGATGGACATGTGCCAAGTCCCATACCCTCTCACGGAACCAGAAGCGAGGACTTCGGATGGCTCTCCAGTCCAAGGGAGGAGAGGTGGTTGGTAACAGAGTATGCATTGGAAAGGTGTTAATCCAGTGGGTTCCTGTCAAAGGGAGTTCTGAGCGTACTCAGCCCAAGGAAGATACTGGCTCCAACTGTCCTGGTATTCTTGACAGTAGGTTCAGAGATAATGCCCTATCTATTGGATCTTGCGTTTGGTCTGGCCATTGGTCTGAGCATGATATCTTGGGCCCAGTTGTTCAAAAGTAATCCAGTGGGATTTCGGATCACGGATTGGATCAAATCTTGGAAATGGGTTTTTCAAAAGCAAAAGAGGGATTCCGAACTAAGATCAGAGCATGTAATCCGATTTTACATTTGATCTGGATCAAACCTGCCCTTTGGGTTTTCCAAAACTTTGAACTCGGTTTGGGATCTATTTGATCAAAAAAAAAAAAACAGGATTATCCTGATCCCATCAGAAGGGTGGATTCAGTTGTGATTTTCCAAACCAAATAAAATAAGAGAGTTTTTTTTTTTTTTAAGTGAATGATCCCAAAATCAATGTTTACTGATGATATATACATTTCTTCATATTTGAAGCATATATGAAGCATGTCACATCTAATGAGATATGGTAAACAACAAAAACAAACAAAACAAATCTCAAAGCTATCAGCTGTCAAATAAATGTCACTGTTGCTCACAGCTCTATAATTCCACGGTATATTAATGGCAATGACAACAACAAATATACTCAGTCATTCAGTAGCCTAGTTAAAAGTAATTTCTCACAGTTGCATCTCTAATTGCATGTCCAGTGTGTCCTTCATTAGGTAAGAACATTGGCGGCTGTTCTGGTTCTACATCAGGCTCAGGTCCATCAAAATTGTCATCAAGAGGGACATGACGCCTGGTGGCGATGTTATGCAAAACAATACAGGCAAGGATTATGTTGCATGCCACCTTGGGTTGTACTCGCAAGTAGTTAAGACACGCAAACCGTCTCTTCAGGACTCCATTTAAGCGTTCAATGGTACATCTTGTTTTGCAATGTGACGAGTTGAAGCGTGCCTGCTCAGGTGTGTTTACAACTGGAAAAGGGGTCATTAGCCATGGTAGGAGTGGATACGTGCTGTCTCCCAATACTATGCCATTTGGTCGGTGGGATTGAAGCTCTCTGTATAGTGCACTTTCTCTTAGAATACGTGCATCATGAACAGACCCTGGCCATTTCACAACACAGTTGGTTATGAGGTCAGCGTTGCTCACAAGTTGGATGTTGATGCTGTGCCTCCTCTTTTGATTGACATACTCCCACTCCCTTTCACAAGGTGCTTGGATATGCACAGGAGTACAATCAATAGCACCAATAGTGCTAGGCATGTTCCCCATTTGAAAAAAAAACTTGCTGTCCGGTGATCCTTGGGAAAGGAAACAAATTGATTGATCAGACTGCCCAGTGCTACTGACATAGCCTTCACCATATTACTCACGGTTGCTTTTCTCACTCCCATATTGTCACCAATTACTTGGTAGAAAGTCCCACATGTGTAAAAGCGCAGAGCGATTAAGCACTGTTCCTCCACGGATAAAGCATGACTTTGGGTTTGGTGTTGGAGTGTTGGCCTGACAAGATCTGCAATGTACTTAATGTCATTTCTCCCAAAGCGAAAACGTGCATACAGTTCTTCTGATGTGTATTGCTCGAGTGGTTTGGCACGCTCAGCATGCACCCTTTGACGGTACCTTCTCCTACGGTAACAATGAACAATACCCGCCATGTGGATGCCTCTGTAGGCTAAGAGAAATGGGTGCAAAGACATGTGTTTAAATGGTGTCACCCATTAACCAGCAATGAGCTGATTGGTGTAAGCCTAATTGAACACAAGCCAAAGCAATCATGCTCAAGGTTTTTAAGATCAGTGTTGGCTACACCAAAGAGTTGGAACCATGGACTCAAAAGGGCCTAATTTCACTGTGCCAGAAACCTGTGCACTGCTGGAGGGTGTTCGGGCCAATTTTGCCTCGATAGGAGGTTTCAGCTCTGCAAAGGGTGGAGAAGTGACCAAAAAAGGAAAACACAACATTTGGAGGACATAACCAATCATGTCAATGCCATGGGGTCTGGCCAAAAGAGGACCATTAAACAAGTTATGTTGCGATGGAAGAACCTTAGGGCCAAGGCAACGAAAGACCTTACTGAAGCCAAGAACCCCCAAACAGGTAATAAGCCATATAAGAGGGGTGATTTCACTGATATGGTCCTTGATATCATAGGAGGAGAAAAATCAGAGGCTCTGCATGGCATTGAAGGCATAGAAGCAGATGGAGAGGCCACAGTTACAGAGACTAGGACTTCAGAAGAATGCGAGCAAAATTCTCCTGCAGAGGAAATGTTTGTCCTGTACTTAACTACAGTGATTGAGGAGGAAGATAGATCCCCAGTGGATGTAATGGAGACAGTCCAAGACGTTCCTACAAGAAAACGCAAACGTTCCTCAGCTACAAACCAGGATGGTGACAGCTATGAGTTGCTTCTGAAACGGGAAACCGAAAGAGCAGAAGTACAAATTAAACTGGGTAAAGAACAAATCTTGCTTACCCAACTGCAGCAGAAAAAAAGTGCAGATGGAGATACATCTCCTAAAGGCAGAGATGGAAAGAGCTGGTATCTGTCCTGTAAATGATTTTTGACTATTGGATAGTATTGTTTTTTTTGTTATTTAACATTATAACAAAATAAGGAATGTAAAATGTTTCTGTTTATTACAGTGTTTCTGTTTCTTACAATTAAAACAAACAATGGCTATTTGTGGCCACCGGTATTTTGCCTACCTGTTGTTCTTTGCTAAGCCAGTAGGTTACACCGTTGGTTCCATTTAAGGCTCTGATAAACAGGATTTGGTAATCCTGAAATTTGGTATTTAGATTACAGTGATCCAATCCAATGTTCCTTTAAAAAAACTGGCATAAAAGTAAAATGGATCAGGTGATCCTGGATAGCAAAACATGGGATTTCCAAATCCGGATCAATTTGATCCAGATTACATTTTTTTGAAAAACTGGGCCCTGAAGATAAGCTGACTGAGACTCCCAGCAACTGGAAGAGTCCACACCAGACCCTGGACACAAATTGTGGGCCTCGATCGGAGACAGTATCCTCTGGGATTCCGAAATTGTGGAAGACGTGATGAAAGAGGGCCTCTGTGGTTTCCAGAGCAGTCGGTAACCCTCGTAGGGGAATCAATTTGCAGGCTTTCGAGAATCGGTCCACTACCAGTAGGATAGTGGTGTAACCGTTGTAAGGAGGAAGATCCATGGTGAAGTTGATACCTAGGAGGGATCAGGGTTTGCATGGAATGGGCAAGGTCACTAGCTTGCCCTCGGGCAGACGACGTGGTGTGGATGACATGGCACAGACCAAACAACCCCGGGTGGTATCTCGAGCCATGTTGGGCCACCAGTATCGATTCCGGAGTAACGAGAGGGTTCGTTGGCTGCCTGGATGGCCTGATCCCGGAGACGCATGGATGGAGTCCAGAAGGTTAAGGCAGAGAGCAGATGTTACGTAAATTTTCCCTTTTGAACCTCCCAGCGGAGCAGGTTCGTCTTGGGTGGAGACACAGATTTGATTGTCCAGGGCACATTTGATGGGACAGAGAAAGACAGTTGGAGGGAGAATAGTTTCTGGAAATTCTGGAGCTGGGTCTGGTTGGTAAAGGCAGGACAGAGCATCTGATTTCAGGTTTTTGTGACCTGGACGATAGGTGACAGTGAACGAGTGAAGAACAAGTCCCAGTGCGCTTGGCGAGGGTTGAGGTGTTTAGCGTCATGGCAGTATTAGAACTTCTTATGATCAGTGATGACTTTAAAGGGATGTCTTGCGCTTTCAAGCCAGTGCCACCACTCCTCTAAGGCGAGCTTAATGGCCAGTAGTTCGCGATTTCCAATGTCATAATTCTGCTCTGCTGGGGAAAGCTTCTTAGAGAAGTATGCATATGGATGGAGTACTGGGGGTTCACCCTTCCTTTGTGACAATACTGCACCGACTCCTAAGGAGGAAGCATCAACCTCGATCACGAAAGGGAGATTCGGATCCAGATGAGAGAGTGCAGGAGCGGTGCAGAAGGCTGATTTGAGTTGGAGGAAAGCTTCAGTGGCCTCTGGTGTCCAGGACAGGGACTTCGGCTTGTGATGGAGTAGGGATGTAAGTGGAGCAGTGATTTGACTGTACGGAGCGATGAAACGATGGTAAAAGTTGACGAATCCCAGAAATGTTTGTAACTCCTTCACTGTGGTGGGTTGTATCCCAGGAACTGGATGGTTGACCGGTGGAACTCACTTCTCTGTGCTGTGTGTGGAGATGTACCTGGGTGATGTGCCATTTATACTCTGTCAGACTGGATGAGTAGATCAGGATGTCGTCGATGTAGATGACAAACTTGTTAAGCATGTCCCGGAAGATTTCATTCATGCAGTTTTGGAAGCTTGAAGGCGAGTTGGAGAGTCCATACGGCATTACCCGGTATTCATAGAATCCTGATGGAGTTATGAAGGCAGTTTTCCCATTCGTCCCCTTTACAGATGCGAATTAAATTATAGGCGCTGCAGAGATCTAATTTGGAGAAAATGCAAGCTCCACGGAGATCTTCCAAGGCAGCTGGGACCAGGGGAAGTGGATATGAGAACTTGACGGTTTGAGAGTTGAGAGTGTGATAATCTATACACGGCCTTAAAGGGTTAGTTCACCCAAAAATGAAAATTAGCCTGTGTTTTACTCACCCTCAAAGCATCCTAGGTGTATATTACTTTCTTCTTTCAGACGAATACAATCGGAGTTATATTAAAGATTGTCCTGGCCCCTCCAAGCATTACAATGGGGATAAACGGGTGCTTTTTGTCAACAGTCCAGAAGACGTGAAATAAAGTGAGCGCATCCGTAATAAAACGTGCCTCACACGGCTCTGGGGGGGGTGAATAAAGGCCTCCTGTAGTGAATCCATGCATTTTTTAAAGAAAAATATCCATATTTCAAACGTAATGAACACTTTTTCTCACTTCCGCTGACTGTGGTATGCAGAAGCCATTCCAGCAGATGACGTAGGATGTCTGCATAGCGCGATTAGTGACGAACGTGGAGAGAGACCAAAACAAAACGGTGGTCACAAATTAGAAGCACAAAACGAGGATTTGTAAAGAAAAATGTTTGATATAAGGATTTTGATATAAGCCAAGAGGAGACTGGTTTTCCTTTGCTAAAGTAAGGAAACTTTGCTTCCTTTGCTCCTGTATACAAACTCACGAGACTAGCATATCTCGCAGGCGTGCGTGACGCACACATCCTACGTTATCTGCCAGAACGGCTTGGACGTATGACAGTCAGCAGAAGTGAGAAACAAGTGTTTATTACGTTTGAAATATGGATATTTTTCTTACAAAAACACATGGATTCACTACAGGAGGCCTTTATTCAACCCCTGGAGCTGTGTGAGGCACATTTTAATATGGATACGCACACTTTTTCACGTCTTCTGGACTGTTGACAAAAAGCACCCGCTTATCCCCATTGTAATGCTTGGAGGGGCCAGGACAATTTTTAATATAACTCCAATTGGATCCGTCTGAAACAAAGGGAGAAAAAAAACAAAAAAAAGGGTCATATACACCCAAGATGCTTTGAGGGCAAGTAAAACAGGCTAATTTTAAATTTTGGGTGAACTGACCCTTTAAGTCCCCGTCCTTTTTGGCCACGAAGAAGCGTGACGCCGCAGGAGAGGCAGAAGGACGGATGAACCCCTGTTAATATTGAAGAGTTTATTTGCAAAAACCGATAAACGCCACTTTCAAAGAAAATGAGCTGATTGCCGTGCATTATTCTCCACATATAGCTCGATCTGAACCCTAAACACGTTTTGTCAAAAAAGCCGGTATTGTCCACTTCCAAGGCATTGAGAGTTCACATTTTACTGCAGAAGCCGACAAGTGCCCTTGTTTTTTGTGAACAGAAGCCGATAAGACCATTTTAGCAAATCAGTGAGCTGTATTCAGGTCAGGTGACAAGGCTACTTTCACTTTGAAAAGACATGCTAGCTGAGAGGAGTTTCATCAAAGCTGACTAAAAATGATCGAGGATAGATAATTTTGACGAACTTGAGTGATATCTTCAGGGTGTAAAAGGGAAATAAAAGCTGAAATGTTTTTCACGGAACCTTGCAAAAGCAGCATGTTACAATGGTGAGGGTAAAGCTCCATGTATTGCGTGTAATCACAACCACACAGTCTATGATCATAACAACAACAACAACGTTTGTCAGGCATCTACACTGTCATCTGAGGAGATTACAAAGATTAAGCAAGTTTTTTTAAACTCTAAAATATGAACTGTGGAGTTCGAAGGACAGTGCTTGTTGACAGTATAGTGTCCCCATCACTGAGACGTGCAGGGCTTTTTGCAGGAAATTCTCCAGTCCCACTTTTTCCTCATAAATGGCCATTTGTTTATGAAGTGAAGGATTCAAACCATAACGAAATGCAGAGAGGAGAGCTGTTTCATTCCATCCACTGGTAGCAGCGAGCGTTCGGAATCCCACTGTGTAATCGTGTATGGACATATCCGCTTCCTGTAATTGGAAGAGTTCGTCATGGACAGAGATTGTTAAAGCTGTGGTGCCAAACACTTCTTTAAATGGTTTACAAACGCATCAAGGGAGTGCGTGATTTGACTTTGAGAGTCCCAGATGGATCTTACCCATTGGAGTGCTCTTCCCAGCAACAAGGAGATGAAAAGTGATCTTTGATCTCTCATTCACAAATTGTTGGGGTTTCATTTCAAAGTAAAGGGAACATTGGGGAAGGAAGCCACTGCACTCAGACATCTCACCAGAGTAAGTAGCAGGTTTGGTCATGGGACATGCGGAGGCAAACGAAGTGACTGGAGATGATAGAAGTGATGAATGGAGTGATTGTACCAGTTCAGCAAAAGGGTCAGAAGTGGCTGAATCCTAAGCATCCATTTTCCTTTCGGTTATGGGCTGGTCTTCTGTCACAGTAGAAACGAGATGGACATGTTCAGTGCAAGGTAATTGAGCTTCTTTAATTTCAATATGCAGGAGATCAACACAAACAGGTAAGCAGGAACGTAAACAGTCATAGGAAGCTCACTTAACTGAGGTTATAAACTCCTTCTCAATTCCTCTTTCAGAACGGTCCAAACGAATCTCGAAAGTCCAAGCAGGTAAATCCCATAGGTTATTCCAGCAGGCGAATCAACAGGTAAGTGCAGGCGGTAATGACTGCACATAAGGCTCAGTATCCAGGAGGTAAGTGACAATCTACAGAGGAGCTTGTAACCTTGAGACCAGCTGACGAGTGCGTGAGCAGAGCGTCCTTATAAGCAGTGGAGGTAAGTGATTGCAGGTGGTGCTAATTAGAAGTCAGGTCATTCTGATCGAGGGTACGTGGTTGGGGTGGCTGGTGACTCCATGAAAAATATATACATTTTATAAAAATTCAGATTAAAATGGAAATATTTAAATAAACTTTTCAATTAGAATTTTTTTTAAGTAATGTATTTCTGTGACCGTAAAGCTGAATTTTCAGCAACCATTACTCCAGTCTTCAGTGTCATATGATCCTTCAGAAATCATTTATGCTGATGTGGTGCACAAGAAACAGTATTATCATTGTTGAAAATAGTTGTGCTGCTTAATATTTTTGTGCATTTTTTCCAGGACGCTTTGATGAATCGAAAGTTCAAAAGAACAGCATTTGCTTAGAAGTCTTTGAACTCTTTAGAACTCTTTTGCAGCATTATAAATGTCTTTGTCACTTTTGATCAATTAAATGTTTTCTTAAAAAACTTACTAATCCCTTAGTGCTTTTATCCTCGTTTTACTGTCTGTTGGTCTCTTTCTCCCTCTGTTTGCATTTAAGTTACTTTTTTTATGGTCATTTATATATAAAAGAAATTTCTTTTGCTGCTTTTCAAGAATTGGCATTTCCTTTAGTTATTAGTTTATAAATGTTTTAATTATTTAAAGCTGAAAGCAAGCTGTGTGTTTTTTTTTGTCTTTCTTTCATTTTAATGGTGCCACTGCTGCCAGTCCAGTTGTAGTATTAGTCTCCTGGATCCATTAGGTTTGACTGCCTGTGTCCAGTGTGGGCCAGGCATGACTAATGAACCACTGATAAGACCTGTGGTTTAGATTAGGACTGAGATGGCCTCGTTCACATTGTTATTCATATGGTATCCGCATATAGACATCGAGCTTTATTCATAAAACACAAGCAAAATTTCTGTATAAATAATTTGTAAAACCATTCTTATGTTAATTGTGGCATTATATAACAAAATACATATCATGACTGATTGAGGATACTTTGTATGAAATAATACCACTGTTCTTTTCTGTCTGTCAATCTCCCAACCTCTAGACGAGAGCCATTCTGGTCGCCATATCTGGTCATGGCTCCTCCTCTACTCTTCCACCTTCTCCTCCTTCTCCTCCTCTCTCCACAGGTGTGTGCGGGTGGAAGTGCTCATAGGAACAGCAACAGTAGCGCAGATGGCCCCAAAAGATCCTGTGCTGAGAAAGTCAAATGTCAACCAGGGATTCTACTTCCTGTGTGGCTGCCACAAGACCCCTCACTGGCAATGCAGTCAGTAAGAGCAGTGATCTACTTTGCATCTCTTCTCTACATGTTCCTGGGTGTGTCCATCATTGCTGATCGCTTCATGGCTGCCATCGAGGTCATCACCTCACAGGTGCATAGCAACACCAAATAGACACAGTGATAGATAGATAGGTAGGATAGGATAGATGTAGGTAGGTAGGTCTTTGTCTACTCACTGTCCTATCATAAAAATAAGGCAAAAATGCCCCCCCCAAAAAACTGTAAACACATGTTTGTTTAGAAATCATTCTAATATGCTGATTGCTGCTCAAGAAATATTTCTTATTATTATCAATGTTGAAAACAGTTGTTCTGGGTAATATTTTTGTGGAATCTGTGATACATTCTACATTCATTTGAAATAGAAATATTTTTTGTAACATTATAAATGTCTTTACTGTCACTTTTGTTCAGTTTAATTCATCTTAGCCGAATGAAAGTATTAGTTTCTTTAAATACAAATAGGCATTACTTCATGGTTTTTAAAATGTTTTTTTTTCTTTGATTTTCCAGCTAAAAAGACTGCTACATTGTGATTATGTATTTTTATTTTGCTAAAAATGACTTACAGCGTGAGATCATATTGGTGGCTAAAATGACCAAAATATTATGTTTTTATATACTTGATGTGTCATATAGGAGAAAGAAGTGACTGTGACAGGTGCAAATGGAGAGAAGACAGTAATGACAGTTAGAATCTGGAACGAAACTGTATCCAACCTCACTCTGATGGCCCTGGGTTCATCAGCCCCTGAGATCCTGCTGTCAGTAATAGAGGTACACACACATTTTCAAAACAAACCAGCAACTCGCATCACCCAGTAGTTTAGCACAAGAGATGTAAAGGGTTATTTAACGACTGACACACACTCACCTCATCACAGTGATGACTTCAGCTGCTATTTGTCCATGTAAAAACATCATTTAACTCAATGTGGTTTGACACAGAAGTAGACAGTTAAATACTTCAGCTGTCAGAAAGGGCTCATTTTACTTCTCCATAAATGCATCTGGAGAATTCAGAAATGATTACTCAGAAATGTCTAATTTTTACAAGATTCTGTCTTTCCTAAAACCTTATACAGCAACATTCAGGGTAGTACAAATCATACTACTGTACATCGTTCAGTGGCATTCAACTGTCATTGGTTTAAATCCCAGTTAAAATAAAAAGTATAAAAAGTCCCTAAAATGCTTACTAGAACTTAACAAAAAGTGCACACATCTAGCAAGCAAAAAAGCTTGACGAGGGTGCTCAACCACATAAAATAACAAAAAAGGAAGAAAAGTTACCACACCATAGCTCCACATGTTCTCACCAAAGGTAACATTTTGAGCCATGGCTCTTCATCAGACAAGGACCATATTTTCCTAAATTATTAAATGTAAGTGTCATACTTGAAAACATATTGTATATTAAATTATAAATTATTACCTGCTTTAGACACATGGTAGTGTTGTTCTCTGTCTGTGTTTGACAGGTGTGTGGACATGGTTTTGAGTCAGGAGAACTGGGTCCCAGTACCATAGTCGGCAGTGCTGCATTTAACATGTTTGTGATAATCGGCGTGTGTGTGTGGGTGATACCTGATGGAGAGGTGAGGAAGATTAAACACCTCAGAGTTTTCTTTGTTACTGCATCCTGGAGCATCTTCGCCTATATCTGGCTCTACCTCATCCTGGCAGTCATAAGCCCTGGCATTGTACAGGTGTGTGTGTAATCAGAACATGTTTGCATAATGTGGATGTAGATATTTATTAGAGCCAGGCAACAATTAATCGTGATTAATCGCATCCAAAATAAGTTATTATTTATATAATACAGATGTGTGTACTGTTTATATTTATAGTGTATACATAAAGACACACACATACAATATATTTTGAAAATATTTACATGTATATTAGGGATGGGCGATATATATCGCGCGATATGCATGCGCATCTCGTCAGTAAAGCCGGTTCCTTGATTAGCGCTAAATCTCCATCACCTGTTTTCAAATGGAGCGGCAGTTAATACACAGAGCCGTAGATCACTGAGCTTACGCACATCGCGTTCATTATCGAAGGCGATTCATCTGCGATAATGAACGCGAGATTGCGTAGCTTCTCAGTGATCTACGGCTCTGTGTATTAACTGCCGCTCCATTTGAAAACAGGTGATGGAGATTTAGCGCTAATCAAGGAACCGGCTTTACTGACGAGATGCGCATGCATATCGCGCGATATATATCGCCCATCCCTAATGTATATAGTTATATTCATATAATTTATATGTGACCCTGGACCACAAAACCAGTCTTAAGTGTCAATTTTTTGAAATTGAGATTTATTTATTTATTCATACATCATTTACATACCTGAAAGCTGAATAAATAAGCTTTCCATTGATGTATGGTTTGTTAGGATAGGACAATATTTGGCCGAGATACAACTATTTGAAAATCTGGAATCTGGGGTGCAAAAAAATCAAAATACTGAGAAAATCACCTTTAAAGTTGTCCAAATGAAGTTCTTAGCAATGCATATTACTAATCAAAAATGAAGTTTTAATATATTTACTGTAGGAAATTTACAAAATATCTTCATGGAACATGATCTTTACTTAATATCCTAATGATTTTTGGCATAAAAGAAAAATGGATAATTTTGACCCATACAATCTATTTTGGGCTATTGCTACAAATATACCCAGCGACTTAAGACTGGTTTTGTGGTCCAGGGTCACATATTATATATTAATATATTTCATAAATAAACGTAACATATTTTTTTAAATATATACATGCATGTGTGTGTATTTATATAGACATAATAAATATACACCGTACACACACATATATTATGTACACAGAAACATTTATTTTGGATGCGATTAATCATGATTAATCGTTGCCCAGCACTAATATTTATCTTTTTAGGTAAATGTCTTGGCCAATTTGATTAACTTATTTTCTTGTGTCTGTGTGTATGTGTGAGGTTTGGGAGGCTCTGGTCACTCTTTTCTTCTTCCCTGTGTGTGTCTTAATGGCTTGGATTGCCGACCGGCGCCTGCTCTTTTACAAGTACTTGCACAAGCGTTACCGTGCTGATAAACGTCATGGTATCATTGTGGAGATGGAGGGTGAGCTAGCACCCAGAGGCATTGATGCAATCATGGGAGAAAAATATCAAAACAGCACCACCAGTGTCAATATGGAGAAAACCAAAGAAGCTGAACAGGACAGAGAGGAGGTGAGAAACAAATCAAAACAGAGAGGAAAACCCTATGAGTGAAATTGTGGTGAATGTTCTTGTGTTCTAGCAGATTCCACGTATTCCAGGGATTATTATCATTGGTAGTTTTTTTTTAATATTCAATCTTTTTATTTTCTTCAATAAGCAAAACAAAATGAAACAACGTATCAGTCACAGTTATATATGTAGATTGCTAGCATAAATCCAATGAGCGTAAATAAATGAAATAAAGTAATAAAAAACATTTGGTTGAATTTGTCTCACCACCAGGACGTCATCCTGCATCCTCAATAAACGTCAAATATTTACCCAATCTTCTCTCATAAACAGACTTTTTTTTTTTCAAGTAGTCTGTACAACATTTTTCATACACTCCCATCTTCCCCATAATTTGCAAATTTGTATATTTGACTGTTGATTTGGCAACCAGTCAACTACATTGTTACAGTTATATATTTCCATTTAAAACTTTCTTTGAAAGAAAGAGTACTGTTATTCAACAAGCATGCATTAAATTGATCAAACATGTTAGTAAAAACATTATTATTATTATTATTATTATATATTATGTATACATAGACATATATACATAATATGATATATCCCTCGACACTTACTGATAAAAAAGTATAATTAAACTTTTATTTGGAGTACTGCTTGTGCACTATGCACATTTCTTAATATTAAGTCTTAAATGTGTTTTAATATCACTATTGATGAGGGTTGTATGATCTTTGAATAATAACGGTCTTTAAATACAAGATATTTCAAGTGTACCTAAAGTATACTTGCAGTAGTTCCATTTCAACACAATCAAATATACTTCAGTATATCTTTAGTTGGACTTCAGCACTACTTCTGCACAATTAAAGTGCATTAAGTACAAAATTAATTGTTCCAATTTAGCAGACTTTAATTATATAGTTTAGTAAGTACATTTGCAGGGTATTTTTATTAAGTACATAAATATGTAAATGTATTTGTAATATACTTAGCAAAAAATAAATGTATTTCAAAAACATTTTAGTATATTTATTTTTAACTAGGGTATATATACTGTGTGTGTGTGTGTGTGTGTGTGTGTGTATATATATATATATATATATATATATATATATATACATACACACACACACACACACACACACACACACACACACACATACTGTATATTGGTTGTTGACGTGACATTTTCACTGTCCCACAAGATAAAAATGAATATAATTAATAATGTCGTTATTTAAAATGCAGTAAATGGTTAAACATTTCTTTGTCCTACATGGACATGTTGTTATAAAAGCTGCAGTGTTATTTGATTTTTTACATTTTTGATCCAAATCTCAAAATTGTCCTATGGTGTGACTGTCTCAAGCATGGTTCAATAAATTACAACTTTTATAAATGAAAAAGAAAAACATAAAAATGTTAATAAATACCTCCGGCATAATTGTACAAGTGTCTATTTTAGTAAATGGCAATATTTTTTTTCATCCATATATTTCTGAAAGCATAGAAACTTGATACATTTTGTCTCTGAAAACCATGTCCTCTGGTGTGACACCATATCTTGATTCGGCCAATTCCAGAGAAAACTTTAATTAGTTGAAGCACTCCATTCATGGTCGTGTTACCGAAGCCCCCGTGAAGCCCATGACATGTTCACATGGTCAATTTTTGTCTCAGAATTGTTCAAATATTTAACTTTTTTGGAACCACTACAAAAGTGGTATGTTTTGTTGTCCTTTGGTGTGAAACCCCTAAATTATATTTTTTAATTAAAAACTGCATGTTAAACTACATAATCATGGAAAATTATGCAAATGTATCTTGCTAACCGTTAATGACAGGTTAGCTAGGAATAGCAAGGTAATTAATTGACAGAAAAAGGCTGAAACGTCCTATGGTGTCAGATAATGTCCTCCGGTGTGATGCCTGTACTGTCACCCCACAGGACAAAGATGTCACATCAGAGGACAAGATCTCTTAAAAAAGCATTTTAAATAATTAAATAAGATTTGTTTAACTCCTTTTTATTCTTTTTTGATCATTAATGCAATAATTGCATTAATTAAACTATTTTCTGATGTTTTTACAGAAAACATGTACTGTTATAAAGTGTCATGAAAATAAGCATAAAATGTGATACTTTGTTTTGGAAAAAAGAAAGAATTGAGGGAGAGAAATTAGTGGAAGAGAGAGGACACGGAAATATATAGAGAAAATCAACAGCGATCCACCAGAAGGGAGAAGATCCTAAGAGAACAATGCAGAAAGTAAATACAATAAAAATGATGCCTTAAAAGAGTACCCATATAGATTTAAAAAAATTCATTCACATCTTAATGAATATAGTTTGAATATAAATCATATAGAAGAGTTTCAGTGACATACTGATTGACTAAGAGACTGAATTTTGTTGAAGAAAATTATTTTTGTTTTATTTAAAAAAACATGTTTATATTGTTTGTATACAAAATTAAACTTTCTTTCTCCTTTGACATGTTCAAAATTAAATAGAAACAGTTTAATAACTACCATTTCTGTCCTTTAGTGTGACGTAATATCCTATGGTGTTTATCTCAAAATATCTTTAAAAAACAGTTGAGTATTGCAATAGGGGAGATACAAATATCACTCAACTTAAAATTGCATAATTTTCAGCGGTTTTGAATGAATGACAGCAAAGTTTGTCTTGTTGTCAAAATTTGTCTTGAAATTGTCCAACAAGTCATGGGGAAACAATTATGTTAATTATAATTTCATATTAAATAAATAGCACTACATAAAAATAAGTGTCTAACAATGAAGATAAATCTCTCTCTTGCTATTTAAGTATTATTAAGAGGTTGTTGTTGTTGTTGTTTTTTTTTGCTATGTCACACCAAATTTATGGTACAGTTCAGTAAAAATGTTAAAAAAAAAAGCAGTGAAAGAATTGACGAAGTTAGTGACCCTTTATATTTTCTCAAATATCAGACTTCACATTACATAAATATATGCATTTCTTTTTCAAAAAAGTTTTTTTTTTTTTTTTTAAACTTTTTTTTACTATGATCTTTTTACTATTTTATGTGTGTATATATATATATATATATATATATGTATATATATATATTTAGGGTGGTAATTGATTAATTTTTTTTTTATCTAATTAAATACATGATGTGGCGATTAATTAATCTAATTAATCACAAATTGATCGCACATCAATTCTGGCTGAGAAATTACTCCCAAAAGTTCATTTAAAGTCATTGTTGTGTAAAGCATCAAACAGACATTACAAAAAGTAGCTTCAGCAAGAAATGTTTTGTTTGATTCAACATAAAATGTATTAAATATACTCTTTTGGACCATGAGGGTGAGTAAATGATGGTAAATTTTTCATTTTTGGGTGGGTGAACTATACCTTTAATAATAATAATAATTATTATTATATTATTATAACTATGGAAATATTAAATTATTTCTTTAATGAAATGATACTCTAGTCTAAATAATACAATAAAACTTCATTTTACAGTTCACTGTTCAAATTCATCCATTTGATTTGTTAAAATGGCTAATTCATTTAGGAGTGAAGTAAATGGTTCTCTTTATGAATGGTCCATTGAATCATTAGGCTTGTGTTGAAGCGGATCATCACCATCAGATAGATCGTGTGTGACTGACATCAAAGTACCGCGAGAGCGATTAGAGAGCAGCATGCTATTTTTGAACTTTCAATTTCTCAAAGAATTCTGAAAAATATATCACAGTTTCCACAATAATATTAAGCAGCACAACAGGTTTCAACATTAAAAATAAGAAGAAATGTAGAGCACTATCTAACCTTTTTGGAACGATTTCTGAAAATCATGTGGCATTAAGACATTAAGTGGCTGCTGAAAATTCAGCTTTGCCATCACAGGAATACAATACATTTTAAAATATATAAAAATAGAAACCAATTATTTTAAATTGTACAAATATTTCAAATTATTACAGATTTTTTTTGTATTATTGATCAAATAAATAAATCCTTGATACTCGATAGGCTACTTCTTTCAATATAGCAATTTTTAGTATAGTGATAGTAGTACTAGTCATGTAGTAAGTGGGATTTTGTACAGTCAGACTGCAATTATTGCAAAATAAACAGGTTGATAACAACCTGTTCACCTGACCAGAGTTGGTCACCCGGCTGGATGTCATCTCTTACATATAAAGATGTTGAGCAGAACATTGAAATAAAAAATGTTTGGAGGTTACCATGAATGTCTGTGGTTGCAGGTGATCCGCATTCTTAAGGAACTGAGAGAGAAGCATCCAGATAAAGACCTGGACCAGCTGATCGAGATGGCAAACTACGCCACCATGCAGAAACAGCATAAGAGCCGGGCCTTTTACAGGGTGCAGGCAACACGCATGATGATCGGTGCCGGGAACGTACTGAAGAAACATGCAGCAGCTGAACAGGCAAAACGAGCAGCTGGAGATTCAGCGGAGATTGACCTGGCCACCTGTTCTCACATTGCTTTTGAGCAGGCGCAGTACCAGTGCAGTGAGAACTGTGGGAGCGTCAGTCTGTGGGTCTGCTTACAGGGGGGAACCGGCACCAGAACCTTCCACATCGATTACAGGACAGAGAATGGGTCAGCCAGTTCTGGGGCAGATTATGAGTATTGTGAGGGAACAATCATTTTTCAGCCTGGAGAGACACGCAAAGAAATAAAGGTGAGAGAAACACACAGTGGTGATGTCTGATCCATGAACAGAATGTTCTTTTGAAATACAAACAATACAATTTGCAGAGTGAATCATCATGTCATTATGTTCGGTCATATTTGACTCTGAAAATGAGTCTATACTTTCTCAGTTAACACACAAATTGATGATATAGTCCAACACAGCAATAAACAGAACATGATGCTAAAATATTCATTATATATTCAAATTAATAAGTGAATCAATTGTAAGTGGTTCAATTAAAAAAAAATCTGATTAAAAAAAACTTGGTAAAATAAACTTCAAAGAGCATGTGAAAACACAAAATATTTCTTTTCTTTTTTTTAATACAAGGATGCATTAAATTGGTCAATAGTGACATTCAAGACTTTTAGAATGTTAAAAAAAGTATATTTAAATGAAATGCTGTTCTTTTGAACTTTAAACATTAAGCAGCATAACTATTTTCAACACTGATAATAATAAGCATCAAATCAGCATATTAGAATAATTTCTGAAGGATCATGTGACACTGAAGACTTTAAATAACTGTTTTCTATTTTAATATATTTTAAAGTTATAACAACTATTTTACAATATTACTGTTTTGAAGTGATGACAATAAGAAACCTTATTCAAAAACATTATAAAACTTTTGAACGGTAGTGTATGTATTTATGTTGAATATGACTCGGATGCATGTCTTAAAATGCATATGCGTATGCTTTATAGGTGGGAATTATCGATGATGATGTGTTTGAGGAAGACGAACACTTCTTTGTGCGTCTCGCGAACCTGCGAGAGGGTGAGGGCGGGACCAACACTGATGGTGCCCGACTGGTCGAACCCTTCGTAACCACTGTAACTATTTTGGACGATGACCATGCGGGAGTCTTCGCGTTTAGTCAGCGGGAGCTCTGCGTGGGTGAATGTTCAGGTGTGGTGGAGGTGCCGGTGAACCGGACGTCAGGCGTGCGTGGGACTGTCATGATTCCATATCACACAGAGGACGGTTCTGCACGACAGGGTGTTGACTATGAGCACACACAAGGAGAGCTAGAGTTTACCAATGAGCAGACTAGGTAAAAGTTCACACTAAAATTTACCTTTACACACAAAATGTGAACATATTCTCTTTACTTCTCAGATACACACAAATCTGAATTTATGTAAAAATTGGGTAATTATATATATGCAAAAATATAGTTTATATACTCTTTAATGCATGAGTGCATGTGTGTTCAATTGATTGTGGAGTATTTTGGTAAGTGTCTCAATAAGTAGTCTGACAGTACCACTTAAAACCTTTAATTATAGCCCATTGTTACAACCTATTAATATATTTTACTAACGTATGCAGTGCATTTATGATGTGTTATAAAGTATTATAAATTAACATACACTACCATTCGAAAGGTTTTGTGTACATATTTTTTGTCTTAGGAAGTATCTCATGCTCACCAAGACTGCATGTATTTGACTTTAACAGTAATACTGTGAAATATTACAATTTAAATTACTGTTTTTTTTATTTTTGTAATTTATTACTGTGATGCAAAATTTTCAGAAGCTATTACTACATTACTGATTTGGTGTGCAAGAAACATTTCTTTTTATTGTTAACAGTGTTGAAAACAGTTTTGATTCTTAATATTTTTGTGGAAACCGTGATGCATGTTTTTCTAAAGAACAGCATAAAAATCTTTACCGTCACTTTTGATAAATTCATTGCATCCTTGCTGAATAAAATACTTCTTTTTAGAAATATTTTTTAAAAAAATATTTCTTTAAAAAAATCATACAGACTTTTGAATGGTAGTGTATGTCAATTTATATATATATATATATATATATATATATATATATGTCAGGTTTTAGAATCTGTGATTTAATAATATTTTTCAAACGCACTGTAAGCATTATGAAAGACTAGTTAAAAATGCAATACTCTGAAATACTATTCTGAGCTGTAATTTTGTAATGCTCTAATATTAAACCTCATAATACATAGTACACCACTAGAGGTCTCTTCTACCCCAGTACTAGTAATATCAGTTACATACGCCTTTTTCATCACCTTTGGTGCTATTTTCCTATAATCCCTGCCTGATACCTTCAGACCCCAACATGTTTGTGTACCACAGATGTTCTGTAGTCTTCTGTGTGGACTGCTGTGGTTTTGAACTTTGGACTGTTGGTTTGATGTGTGCCCTGATGGATCTTACTCAGGTGTCAAAGTTACTGTCAGTCTCATTAAGCTAATAATAGCTTCTGAGCAGCAAATGTTTTTTTTCCGTTAAAATCAGTTTTAACCCAGGACTTGTCCTGGGCTAAATGATTACATTGACACAAGGTAATTTTGTCTCTGTATTCTCATAAAAATTCAGTTTAGCTTCTTCAGTTATTCATTTGGATATATTTATAGTAACACTATTATATTCTAAATGATATCTTGTATTTTAAAAGTACAAGTATTTTGATGAACAATTTGGCACAAATTAACATTAATATTTCCTGAACTTTTGACAGGAATTTTAGATGGTTAGAATCCACTTTTGACAGGATTTTATTTAGTAGGTTTTATTTATTAATTTAGTATGTGAATGTGAAATCTGATGAGGTGAAATCTGTGCTGTCAAGTGTACAGTGACGCTTCAGAGAGCACATGACAAACAACGGCCAAAATCATGCCACACACACATTCTGGAAACCTAATAAATTTACCTTTATTATCAAAACAAATGACATAAATCTTAAATGCTCAGTTCAGCAGAGGTTTGTAGAGAAGAGAGCATGTACACAACTGAACGCTTGTATCAGTTCATCTGTGTGTGAGTTAATTATTAATGCACTGTGTGTTAAAGTATTCATGTAGGCCTAACTCTGATGTGATTTAAATGCTGAGGTCTCCTTTAATATTTCAGAGGTAAAACCAAGAGGAAATGATTATTTGTCCTTTGCTCTTTGTGTGCGTGCGTGTCCACAGTAAGACACTACAGGTGCGCATCATTAACATGCAGGAATATGAGAAGCGAGAAAATTTCTTCATTGTCCTTGAAGAACCCAAATGGCTCAAGAGAGGGATCTCAGGTCTGTGTGTGTGTGTGTGTGTGTGTGTGTGTGTGTGTGTGTGTGTGTGTGTTACTATTCTTTTTAATCATCTCAGAATCTGTTACAGTATTGAATTTTTTTCTCTGTGAGAGATTTTTATGAATGCTTGTGTATATTTTCATTTGTTAAGGCTATTGAGGTTCCAATAGCCTCCTACTCACCTCTCTCTCACACAAACACACACATTTCTATGACCAGTGTCCAGTTTCAGATCAATAACAACGGCACAACAGGGGGACAAACTAGACATGCGTCACACACCGTAACTAGATCCAACTCACCTACACACACACTTCAGCCTCACGTTTGTGTGTGTATGTAATATGAGCTCATGTGTCCAAATAAAAGTGAATGTTAAAGAGAGAATTAACACCAGTTTCATTAGTGAGCTAATCAGCTACTTGGAATCTGTTTCATTAACCTAACGATTGACCAAGCACTGTTGTAGATAAGTGCAGATAGATAGATAGATAGATAGATAGATAGACAGACAGATAGAGTACATACAGGTTATAGGAATAAATACACATATACATATAAATACACATAAATAAAAACTACTCATGCAGTGTATACACACACACACATTTATTTTAAATTGTAGTAATATTTTATAATATATTACTGTTAATATTACTGTTTTTACTGTTTGATCAAATAAATACTATAGTGTACAGTTTATTCATTATTCAACCGACTGATTGATTCATTCATTGATTCATTTTCTACTTGCATGCTGCATGTAGATCTGCTTTTGAATCAGGGTAAGATGAATCTATAACTCTTTGTACATTCCTTTTGGAGTGTATATGCAGTTTATTCATATAAATATTTATCTTTTGCTCTCCCTCTCATTTTCCCCAGCCACACCTGGTCCAGAATTGGAGGATGCCAGACGTATAGCAGAGAAAGGAAAGCCCATTCTGGGAGAGCACCGCAAGTTAGAGGTTATTATAGAGGAGAGCATTGTTTTCAAGGTACACACAAGTCATATGTCTACATACAGGTGCAAACTATGGAAGACCTAGGAGGCCATGGATAATTATTATTTTTCTTTCTTGTAATTTCTTATTTTTCTTTTCTTGTAATCTTGACAAAACAAAAGTTGTTTTCTCGTGATGTCCAACTGATTATCCAACAGCAGCACTAACTGTAGACTAATCAAATGAAATAATAGAATACACAAAAATATCATAGTTACTTCTGTTTCAAAGTAAATAAAGCAGTAATGATATCTTCAAATCAGAAGTCTGTTTTGATCAGATCAGAAGCTGTCCTACATGTAATGGCCACATGGTCAGCCTATCAACAGAACTAATGAAAATCACAAACAAATGATGTAATATTTTGTTACTTCAAGATCAAAAGAAAATTAACTTTAGTAGTGATCACGAAAAAAATAACTAAATAAATAATAATAATAATCCATGGCCTTATAGGTCTTCTGTAATATACACATTAACTGAGTGCCCAATTTAGTCTGTCTCATGCAGGCAGAAGTCGTATAAGCTGTGATTCCTTCCTCTCATAGGTCCGACAGGGAATGGCCCCTAATGGAGTCTTAGATGCGGTAGTAGACCACTTGCCTCAGTGTGAAGTGTGTTGGGATTGCCCTAAACTTCAGCCTTTAAACACTGTCTGACTGAATCACACCTAAATGCATGAAGATTGTAGAAGATTGCAATTAAATCTCATTTCTTCATCACAGCTCTTTCTGTTTTAATTTTTGTTTATTTATTGAAAGCTTTAAAACTTAGGCTTAATACACAGCCTACAGTACCTTGATGATTTTTCAATGAAACAAAATGTTAATTTGACTGAACAAGAACTGAGCATGAACAGTTCTTTAGTGCAAATTATTCAAGAATACTGTCAATATTACAAAGGGTAATTTAAAAAAAGTGTGCCAACTTCTACAGAGCAATTGATCTGTCTGATTGATTGCTGTTTAATGGATATATTTCTCAATCACTGAGCTTCACTATGGTGTGCATATGTGTTTAGAATACAGTAGACCGCCTATTGAAGGATACTAATCTTGCTGAAGTAATTGGCACACACTCCTGGAGAGAACAGTTCATCGAAGCAGTAACAGTCAGTGCAGGTAGAATCAAATCATTTGATTGTCTATGGGTGTTTCTACATATGTGAAATGATTTATGCTGTGTTTGTGCACATAAAAACTCATGCGAGATTATTTCAGGTGATAGTCATGTTTTATTTATACCTTTCTCTTTTTCTCTCATTCCTTTCAGGAGAAGGTGATGAAGAAGGAGGGGAGCCTCAGCAACCATCGTGCTGTGATTATTTCATGCATGCAGTTACGGTGTTCTGGAAGATTCTGTTTGCGTTCGTTCCACCCACAGAATACTGGAATGGCTGGGCCTGCTTTATTGTCTCCATTCTGGTCATTGGGCTGCTAACCGCCATCATTGGAGATTTGGCATCTCATTTCGGCTGTACAGTGGGCCTCCGTGACACAGTCACTGCTGTAGTGTTCGTTGCCTTAGGAACCTCCATACCAGGTAAATCTGTATCATTGCTTGTGTGTCTGATTATGTGAAACACAAACAAACAACCAACTATCATCTCCCTTTCCTCTCTTTAGATACATTTGCAAGCAAGGTCGCTGCTACACAGGATCAGTATGCAGATGCTTCGGTTGGAAACGTAACCGGTAGCAATGCGGTTAATGTTTTCCTGGGGATTGGCGTGGCCTGGTCCATTTCAGCTGTTTACTGGGAGGTCAAAGGTCTGGTGTTTCACGTAGATCCTGGCTCCCTTGCATTCTCAGTCACACTCTTCACCATCTTTGCCTTCATCAACATGGGCGTGCTGATGCTACGGCGGCGGCCATCTGTGGGCGGAGAGCTGGGCGGGCCCAAAACGCTGAAGGTTCTGACTACACTATTGTTCCTCGGTTTGTGGCTTCTCTACATCACATTCTCCAGCCTAGAGGCCTACTGTCACATCACCGGCTTCTGAGGAGAGAGAGAAAGACAAAACAACCAGACTCAAACTTACACTAATGGCATTCGCATTAAATGAGTTATGTGAGAATTGAGCTATGAGAGAAATGCACAACGTACTGTATATTCCATGGTAATATGTACATAAAGTAGATATCACATTCTGTATAAACAAACGTACCTGAAAAAAGATTGAGTGAGAGAGAGCAAGATTGTATGACTGCACTGCTGCCAGGGACGTCTTTAGCTGTTGCACATTTAGCACATTAGAGGTGTTATGGACTTTTGACACCACCAGACCCTCAGTGGCATGGAGGACATTTAACACACTGCAAGATGTAGCACTTTTTTGACATAACTGTGATGTAATTTTATATGCTGACTCATGACCAGTAATTGATGTCCCTTGAAGAGATGCTAGGCCTCTCTCTGAGAGAAAAGGCACTTATGGCTCTCCATAGAAATGACCAAAAAATCTTTGACAAGTGAAACTGAACTTATTTTTCCAGTTTTACTTGAGGATGTCAGACATTATAGGACCTACCTTGACTAGTTGATCAAAGAAAGAATGCATGTGATAATTATCTCATAATTCACATTAATATATTTACTCAAATAATAATGAGTCTTATAGGCTGTCACTTCATCAATTCACTCAAATCTATTATTTCAGCATTAAAATTAATAAACTGAAGTGTTTGTTCTTATTGTGCTTTGGTATTCTGATTGGAAGATGTTGTATTTAGACATTAAAAATGAAATTACAGTTACAGCTATTTGTAATGTAATCCCAGTACCACATTTCCAAGGGCCATTCCTTTAATTGTTCTGGTTCACCTATAACTTCATTTACTAAAGACTATTCCTTTTTACAAGCGTTTATCCTCTTATTTTTACAGTAAACAGCAACGATATAAACTTTGTAGAATTTTCGAGGAGCGCAAATGCTCTACTTAATTTTCCAGAGGGGGTGTAAGAATTATGAATGTGAATCATTAATGTTGTAAAATTACTACTAACTACACATAATAATGTGCTGGACGTGATAATAATGGACGTGATATCAACACTCCAGCGGTTGACAATATAGATGTTTGTGAGTGAGACAAAAATGGCCGCTTTGAATCAATGAAGGAATCTTTTTAGTGAACTGATTCAAAATATGCGAACCACTAGAATGAATGAAAAATCCGCCACTACAAACCAGTACGAAAACGCGCCTTTAGTTTGAGTTACATCAGCGAGAGCCAATCACGTTCAAGCATTAAAGACCCCGCCCCTTCTTGGAAGTGAGAGAAGTCGACATGCCGCGCTCGCTCAGCCGGTGACGGGTGATGCTTCCGGGCCGAGCGTGAGGGGCATGAGATAAGATAATTGGTGAGAGCTTTATTTTGATTTACGTGTGTATGTTTTTAATCGGTTAGAGGTAGTAGCGATGGTCAGGTGTGTATCTGCTTGTATTTATTTGCTGTATTATTCTCCTGTCGGCCAAGGTTTGGTTGAAGCACCTTTAATCAACCGGAAGAAGAAGACGTCCACGCGACCTCACACGGAACCGAGGACGTCGAGTCACACAGTAAGTCCGCGTGCAGCCGACGGTGTTGTTTATTGTGCATAATCCAAAGCCTTCTTTCTTTGCATGTGTTTATAAGCCTTGTACGAAAGCTCGGGGTTTTACTGATTGCGCCAGTTGATGGATCTCTGCGCTTCGGTAGGTGTATGGTTTGATTCAAAATCGTCCCAAACAAAGAGCGGCCTGCGATTTTGGCGCACTTATTAATGGCGTTAATCTTGTTTATTGGCTAACAATCAACCCACTTGCTACGTTCTCATCCATATTATGCTTATAAGCCCTTGTCCTATTGTCTGGTATGGATTTGGTTGAGTCTTGTTAACGTTGCTGTTTGTATAGATAATGTTAAACATGATTGGACAGTCCATCAAGCGACTTGTGTTACAAAGGAAAGCGAAACTAAAACACAATGCTTAAAGTAATACGTTTACTTCTTATAGTAATGGTCTGCAAGATCTCGTGTCTGCAGTTTTGACCGATTTGGAAGCTTGCACGTGATAAGGGAACAGCTGACCGCAATTTGCAAAATGTTTTTAGGACATGCAGGATTGTACGTTACGTACTCGACCAACGTGCTTTCATTCGCTCTGTTTGATTAATGATGTACACAAGACACTGTATTTATACTATGAGGATCTCTACTTTACGGCATGGCTGTTTAACCCTAACAGAACCAGGGAGTTTAGAGTAATCTTAGGTACACTGTAACTTTATTGCGTTATGTAATGCCTAAATTTCACCCAAAAGAAAATTTGTCATTTACCCTTTACCATTTACATTTTGAAGAATGTTGCTAACTAGTTTTGGTGACCATTGACTTTCATTGTATAGAAAAAAACACTTTTCGAAAGATTATTATTTGTGTTTTTTTGTATAAAGTCAAATTTGATTTTGTGAGGATGAGTGAATTTAGTAAAATGAACATTTTCAATTTTGGTGGATTGTCCCTTTTAACAGTTAAGTTTGATATTTTATATTTAGAAAATAAGTTTTTGTAGCATTTCCACTGACCTTCAGAAACCCCCAGTGGTCCTTAACCCCCTGGTTAAACTCTGATTTCTTAGACTTTTTTGTTTTGAAAAGTAAATATGTGCATTAATTTGAGTGTTATTGAATTTGTGGAATCAGTTATCATGCACTAAATATTAGCAGGTTTTAAATTAAGTTCTTTTTTTCAAATGGGTACCAATTAATTTCTTAACCTTTGTCCACACTACAGGTGCAAGATGTCTTACTCATCTCGGAGTTCCTCTCGCGCCGCTGACTGTAAGGTCTATGTCGGTGACCTTGGCAATGGTGCAGCCAAAGGTGAGCTGGAACGAGCCTTCAGTTACTATGGACCATTGCGCAGCGTGTGGGTCGCCCGGAACCCTCCAGGTTTTGCCTTCGTTGAGTATGAGGATGCCAGGGATGCAGAGGATGCCGTAAAGGGGATGGATGGAAAGTGAGTCAACTTGAGTTCTACCTGCCTACATTTGCCATGATGCTACTGCAGCACATTTAACCCCCTGACCTCTTCAGGGAGCTCAGACCCGCAGGGGTGAGTGTCGGCGGTTTATCACTGTTCTTTTTCCGCTCACAAAGGCCCCAATTTATTTGGTGTTATCCTGGATGCAGATTAATTGTAGTTTGAGTTCAGTTGTTTTTCTTAGTTTATCTGACATTAGCCTGCATCTAGGTAAAGTGTGTGGCTTTGGGGAAAAAACAAAAACAAGGATGTCATGGGGGAATTGTCAACAGCTGGGACACACATATTGAGTGCACCTTTGTTTGGCATAGAGAAACAAATAACCTTCTGATCTGTAATATCCTAGGGTGCTTTGTGGATCCCGCGTGAGAGTTGAGATGTCTAATGGTATGTCCAGAAAGTCTCGTTATGGCCGTCCCAGTCGCAGGCAATTTGACCCCAACGACCGCTGTTACCAGTGTGGGGAGTGTGGTCATTATGCCTACGACTGTTACCGTTTCAGCAAGCGGCGTAGTCGACGCAGCAGGTACTTTAACCAGCTTTATTTTTATTGCATTGCTACCTGACACTGTTGTATTATCTCTAATCTTTCATTTTGTTTCTGTTTCTTTTTAGGTCAGGATCTCGCTCTCGGTCCAGATCTCGTGGCCGGCGCTACCGTTCTCGTAGCCGCAGCAATGAAAGGCAGGTCCTCTCACTGCTCCAGCGGTGTTTGGACAGATTTAAAGTCTAGATGCGTCAATCTGATTTTGACCTTTTTTTTTTTGTTTCTCTCTCTCTCTCCACTTTTTAAAAAAAAAAAAAAAAAAAAAAAAATTTTTATAGGAGGTACCGTTCACCTTCATACTCAAAACGCAGAAGCAGGTAAGCTGTGTTACCAGGCCACAGTTCTGTTTTTACCAGTTCTAACTGCAGTATGTCTACTTGCTGCAATCTTTCTGTAGGACCAATTGCCTTTCTAAATTGTCTGGACTATTGTGTTTTTATTTTTTTGAAACCTTCACCTTTGCTTTCTAGGTCAGGCTCTCCGGCCCGCTCTAGATCCAGAACCCCTGTGCGGCGCTCGCGTTCACCTGTACGCAGGTCGAAAAGCCCTGTACGAAGGTCCAGGTCCAGATCCAGAACGCCTGTCCGTAGAGACAGGTACTTAGTTTACTCATGCTAATTTATTTCAGTTTTGCATGTCAAGTTAAATGTATTAATGTTGTACGTGCTTTCTCAGTTTAAAATGTTTGTTTTTGTACTTGTAGTCGCTCACGATCTGGATCTAGACAGAGAGATCATAGTGTGTCCAGATCTCGCTCTCGGTCTCGTTCGGTCAGTCACAAGAAAGACGGGTAAATACAAATTTACACAATGGCACGTTTCAGTTATGTCGGTCTTGTAAAAAACGAGCAGATTCTGATACTTTGTTTTGTCTTAGTCATTCCAGGTCTGCCAGCCCAAGGAGAAGTCCAACACCGGATGCTGACTGATCTGAATACTGATGCTTCTCCCCCATTCCCCACCTTTGCCTCAGGGCTGAAATACATTTTATCTCCATGATTTCAATACTGGTTCTACTGTAGCTACAAAGCTATTTCTTTTCTTCTCCTTCCCCAAATTTTAATGAAAGCTCCTTGTAAAAGCATCACTAGCATCTCATGACTTTTTTTTTTTTTTTTTTTTTTTTTTTTTTCCCCCCCTTCCCTTTTACGAATCCCCCTTTTTTTTTTTTTTTTTTTTTCTTTTTTTTTTTTTTTTTTTTTTAAAGAGCTCCATAGTTTTAATTTCAGTGTTGAGCCAGTGTCCTGTGGTCAGTGATTTGTGGGTAAGGTGGTGAATGAGCTATGTTGTGATTTAGTCAGTGTATTATATGAGCTGAAGAGTACGCTGTGATTTGTTTGTTTGTAGAGGTTTTGTTTTGTTTTTGCATTGAAAATGGCAATGATCTTTTTAATAAAGCTTTACAAACCCAACTGCAAATATTATTATTATTTTTTTAGGGGTAGGGTTATGCTAGTTTAAATGGTGGAATTTACAACCAGTTGAAATTTCATTTACTGTTAATATATTTCCAATACAGTAGGAGTTTGTATTGATTTGTAATTTGCTTTTTTCATATATTTTTATATATGGTGCTAATTAGTGCTTTGATTTGAATCAAAACAGCAGATCATATCAAATTGTCCACCAAAAACCAAAGATGTAGAATTGCATTGATATGTTGAGGAAAATCCATTCTATTGTAATCTAGGCACACTGAAACAGGCTAATTAAATTTTATAGGTGGAGGAAAACCAAATGTTTTGTATAAAGTTATATTTTCTTTCGTTTGTAATATCAGAACCATTTTTAAGACAACATGAGGAGAAATGTGTGGAGACATTTAAAACCAAACTTATTTTTGAGTACATCTCCTTGTTAACACACTACCTGCATGTTGGCTCAGTCTAGAGAAAAAAATCCATTACATAATCAGGTTTACGCTACTGTATTATAATACAGTAGTAAAACTGCCAGCCCAGACGCATTCCAACGCGACTACGAAGCCCTAAAATAGTGTATAGCTAGACTGCTCAGTAGGTGTTGTAACACAACCGTTCCCAAGTTTCCTTTTCCTCTCGCGTTCCCCTCCTCCTGTGGGTTGCCGTAGCTGCAGCAGTAGTGTGTTCCATTAGAACATTTCATTTGAGACAACATGGCTGCTGCGGCAGGCCATTATTACGGCGACGGAGGCAGAGCAACAAAAAGACAGAAAACGGATAGCGACGGAATGGCCACGGTACTTTCATTTTATTCAGTTTATTGCATTTTTCATGCATGTGGCGCTAGACTTTCATTTCCCCTCGTGAAACGCGTTTTTTCTTCATTCAATACGTGATGCTAAGTTAGCTTGTAGCCAACGCAAGTTCGTCTGTTTAGTTATGAGAAATAATCATGCGATAGCGGAGAATATAATAAGTACTAGCTATAAGATGAGAGATATAATTCACAGCACCTAATACATCTAACTGGTCCCTGTGGCTCGGCTAGCAGTGCTTTACTCAACGCTCATTCATTGTTCTGCTCAGTCAACTCAAACTATAACGTAAACCGTTAATACTGTATGTTACAGACGTTTACTTGTTTAATTAAATGGAAAATGGAGTAAAGGCCCCGAGATATCTCGAAAGAACGAGAATTGATCAGTTTTCGTGCGAAACGCTAATCATGGTTTAGACGAGTCTCATTTTCGTAGCGCTATCTGTACTCTGAATCTGATGTTGATTAGGTCCATTTTGCTAACCTGAACCTTTATATACTTAAGTATACAGAATTTTGCATCATTTTGGCGAATGTAGTTTAACAAATGAGTAAATATCTTATATATTTGCTTTAAGCATTCACAAGGACTCTGGTTTTACATTATTGTTTGATTTAACCTCTCACTCTTCCCTTTGAATGTTCAGGAGGGTTATGACGACCCGCACAAGACCCTGCCCTCGCTTGTGGTGCATATAAGGGGGCTTATTGACGGCATTACTGAGGCTGACCTGGTGGAGGCGCTACAGGAGTTTGGCACCATAAGGTAACATACACACATTGTGGAAAAGAATCGTTTTTGTGCCAAATGGCATCCTCAATCCTTGTGGTGCTCATTCGAATCCATTCTTTGGTGACTGTGAGTTATATGAATAAGCTAAAAATGTGTATTTTGGGTGAATATAGAACAGTGGTAACAAAGGTTACTTTAAACTAGTGGCACTCTACCTGTTTGACTCAATGTCCAACACAATAATCGATATATCCTCCAGTATTTCGAAAGGTTTTTTTTTTTTTTTTTTGATAATTTAATTCAATATGATTCATATTGTGATTCTATACGATTCAAGAAGCTGATTCTGGCCTCCTTGGAAGTTGGAAGCTAAGCCCCCCCCCCCCCCCCCCCCGGTTGAGGACCGCTACTTGAAACGAAAACTAATTTAATAGTTGATTGTAAAAAATATTAAATAAAAGCCCAACAGAAGTAATGTCTTCTGTGGTAATAAAGTGTAAGTTTGTAAATTTTCATAAGAAGTTATCAATTAGCTGTTTATTGGTTTACATTTTGCGCTATTTCTAGAGAATTATTTGAGAAATTCAAAGTTGTTATTGAGAGTCTGTGTATATGCATCTGTTTTTCAGTTATGTTGTGTTAATGCCAAAGAAGCGTCAGGCACTGGTGGAGTTTGAGGACATGAACGGCTCCTGTAACGCAGTGACGTATGCTAACAATAATCAAATCTACATCGCTGGCCGGCCATCTTACATCAACTACTCTACCAGTCAGAAAATCTCTCGGCCCAGCAACTCTGATGATACACGGAGCGTCAACAATGTACTGCTCCTTACCATCATGAACCCCATCTATCCCATTACCACGGTAAGTTGTTTTGATAACACCCATCATCAGAGGTGGGTAGAGTACCCAAAAACTGTACTCAAGTAAAAGTAAAAGTACTTGTAGAAATATTTACTCAAGTAAAAGTAAAAGTAATAGTCTGAATAGTTACTTGAGTAAGAGTAAAAAAGTATCGGATAAAAAAACTACTCAAGTAGTTAGTTACTAGTTACTTTGGATCATATACTGAATATAGTCAATTTTTTTAGATATATAGATATTTAGATCAAATTTATACATACACATACACCGCTCTAAAGATGTTTTTTTTTTAATGTAATTTATTTCAGTGATGCAAATCTGAATTTTTATCAGCCTTTAATGTTCAGTCTTCAGTGTCACATAATCCTTCAGAAATCATTCCAATATGTTGATTTATTATCAATGCTGTTCTTTTTAGCTTTCTATTCATAAAAGAATCCTGAATAAAATGTCACAGGTTCCAAAAAAAGCAGCAAAACCCTGTTGAAAAAACCAGCATATGCTGGTACAGGTATGTTTTGAAGCATGGGATGCTGGTTTGAGCTGGTTTAAGCTGGTCCTTTGCTGGTTTATGCTGTGGTCATGTGCTGGTCCTAAAATGGTCCGACCAGCTTAAGACCAGCACTTGACCAGCATAAACCAGCCCAAACCAGCATCCCAGCTTCAAAACATACCTAACTAGCATATGCTGTTTTTTTTCAACAACACTGATAATAAATCAATATATTAGAATGATTGCTGAAGGATCATATGACTCTGAAAACTGGAGTAACAGCTGATAAAAATTCAGATTTGCATCACTGAATTAAATTATATTTTAAAGTATATTAATTATGTTATTAATTAAGTATATTAATTAATTATGTATTATGTATGTATATTAACCTCGGAGAAGAGAGAAGAGAGAAATCATGACACGGAGAAGAGAGAAATCTCCTCACATGACCGCTACAGAACATTGAACATAAGGAAATAAATGCATATGACGGATCTACTTCCGTCTGTTCCGCAAAATATAAACAAACGTAGCCTTTATTTCTGCAAGCGTAAATATTGTGAAAATATCAATATTTTCTGCGTCTAGGCTCTGGAACTAACGCGGGTTTGGCGGGTGTTCATTTCATACTCTGTGACAGCTTATTTAATGAATAAATTCTAGATTGTATTTAATGTATAAGGTACATTTACAACAAACTGGTAACGTCATAGTGGTATCGTGTACTGTAATCGAATCTATACCTGTGTGGAACCGACAGCACACGCGGTGTTCATCTAATAAAGATCTTCACAGCTAGCAAACCATAGCCTTTGCAGATTTGCTTTCAACTGACTGTAGATCTAAAGCCACGTCGTCAACGCTCTTGATGTTCTTAAACTTTGTGTTATCTGAGTGAGAACCGCTTCAGCGACGCGTGCGGCAGAGAACTGAACGAATCATTCAAACTGATTCGCGAACCGATTCACTGGTTTGCCAACTGGTTTGATCGAGCCTTCGAACAGAATTGACTCAAAAGAATGAATCATTCGCGAACGGGCATCGCTCATTGCCCAGAGAAAAGACGGCGCGTTTGGAATAAATTGAAGCATTTTTAACTTTATTATTACATATTGCATTAAGATAAAGTAACGAGAGGAGCGTCGCCCACAGTAACTAAGTAAAAGTACCGTTTTTTCACTAAAAATGTACTTGAGTAAGAGTAAAAGTACCCATTTTTAAATATACTCTAAAAGTATTAGTTACCCAAAAAATTTACTCAAGTAAATGTAACAAAGTAAATGTAACTCGTTACTACCCACCTCTGCCCATCATGGAGTAGCTGAGTAGACTCTATTGCTTAACTATCTACTCAAGGTTATTCTCGTCCTTGTCTCTGTTTATACACTATCATTTCTTGTCTGTAGGATGTTCTCTACACCATTTGTAATAACTGCGGACCTGTGCAAAGGATTGTGATCTTCAGGAAAAATGGAGTTCAAGCCATGGTCGAATATCCTTGAATAAAATCTTCTCTAATGTGGTTTAATAATTTCTGCACAGTGCATGGGGCTTACCACAAGAACAAAGCTTAAGCCCTGTCAAAGTGTAGTTTACACTGCATGCTCTCGTCTACAATCGAAATATTGTTCTCCTTGACATTTGGTCACATTTGACTCAGTCCAGAGTGCACAGAGAGCTAAAGCATCTCTCAACGGAGCTGACATCTACTCAGGCTGCTGCACCCTTAAAATTGAGTATGCCAAGGTTAGTACCCCAAAATATTACATGTATGATACCTTTTGTGCTGTACAGTGACCTCTGCAGGCCTGGGATCAGTTGCGTAAACTTATGGCGCTTTTCCACTGCATGGTACGGCACGGTACACCACTGGTGCTCAGCTGGGAGGCTTCTGAGGGAGCCTCAACATGGCTTAAAATTAAAAAAAAAAAATTTTTGTCTTTAAAATACTCATTCAAGTCAAATGACACAAATGTTGATGACATTGGTACATTTGAAATGGTTGTGACTACATATTACCCTGATTACTAACGAAAGCTCACTTTTTATTTTATAGCCAACCCGTCTCAACGTCTTCAAAAATGATCAGGATACTTGGGACTACACCAACCCCAATCTGAGTGGCCAAGGTACAGTACAGCTCATGCACTCTGTCTGTGCTTCTTATGGTTTATGGGGATGGGTGTGTGGACAAGCCACCTGAAGTGACATCTTGGAAAGTTTAAAGTAGATCTTTCCCCAAGCATGTCACTTCAGCAATGCTGCTTTGTTCTTGCGTTCCTTCTGTTTGGATTATAATACAAATATTTACACAGTTGTAGTTGCGTATTGACATTCTTACATGGACACACATTCTTGCACATACGCAAAAAGAACACCCGCCTTTAAAAAAACAAAACAAACACATCCGTTCATTTAAACCAAAGACATGCACTTGAGTGGGCCTGATTATCATATTGATGGCAGAAGCGCACATCCTTCTTAGCTCATATTGACATACACTCGTCTGTTTCGCATGTCACCTGTTTTGTGTTAAAGCACAAGTGTTTCTCATATACACAAAAATCCTTAGGAGCAGGCACTCTTTCACCTGTAATCACTAAGCATGACACTGCATCTAGTTTGTTACATGATGGAGATTTGATTTTTTGCTTTGCAATAGGGCAGGGTGCAGAAAATTGGAGCTAAACTGCAGAGTTTAGCTCCAATCCCAGTTTGACATTGTACTAGCTAACCTTTAGCATCACTAGACATTTCTTGGTGGGTGTGTCGGGGCAAATTGAAATGAGACCTCTGCAGGATGTATGCCCTCCATGAGCAGGATTGGACACCCCAGCAATAGGGCAAATACTTGCCTGAACGTGGTCGTAGAGCCAGGCTTGATGTAAGAGGCAGGTAGATTTATGAGCGCAAAGATTCAGAATTGTCCAGGCAAAATGTAACGTATCGCTCAGATTCACTGTTCTAATGTAGATTTTGCATTCAGAATGCTTTTATTGTTTGTTTTTCTTTAGCCAGAGTTTATATAAATGCTCTGCTTTGTAGGATCAAATTCACATTTGAACATGTTTGTAAATCTTTAAGCAATGTGATTTTTAGAACTCCCAAATGTGGTTCATATTCCGTGTTCTCCTTATGTAAATTGTCTATGTATCAGGTCTCTCAGGGTAAAACTGCTGAGCTTTTTTTACTCCTGAGTTGAGATACATTAAGCTCCTGTGCTTGAGCTAGCTGCTGAACACATTTTACATCCAACAAAACATTTCCATCTACTTCCGTTTCTCTGCAAGACACACTCGCAGCAATTCAACAGGCCACATGGAACAGTGAAACGGAACTCACAACAACTTTAAACGCTTCAAAGATGGCAATTTCACTCGTATCGAAGTCACACGGATAAAAAACCCAAAAAAACACTCAAGATATCCTTCCACTCAGCTAACAACTCCATTCTCTACAAAGGTGGCGGACATCTTAATGACACATTTAGGGGAATGGGTCTAATCTCTTTGGATAATACATTACAGCCAATCACCGAAGACCTTCGCACATCAGCATCGACTGATCGAGCAGCAAACACATGAAGCAAAGTGGTACAGATACACAGAACAACAGAGAAGAATTACACAGATATTTCCTTCCCATTCCCTGCCTAATGTCGTCATGTTTCTTGGGTGTTTGGGCTACTTTTGCTCTCGCTTCTTTCCTCTTTCCTGAGAACATCATGCGAACATGCAAAGCTGACATAACAGTGACAACACACCAGATCAGGATTGCTACAACACAAGCGCCATGGTCAGAGACTGCCAAACTGACATTGCCATGACAGCACACCAACAAACAAATTGTTTGAGATTCACGCAGAGATCAGCGAGTCGACATTATCATCACGACACAAGTCAAGATTGCTCCAACACAGCGGCGGTGGTCTCGTTGCGCGCAGCACGACAAGTTGAGATCGTCACTACTCGCCCAGCAAAGAGCAGACATTTGTCTATACATAATTAACAGAGATGACATCGACTTCACACCGTGACACATCCGAAACCGCATGTTCACAGGCCACATGCTCTGACATCAACGTGAGATTGTGGCAAACACATCTTGCTAAAAATAGCGAAACGCACCAGACAAGACACTACGGGCGACACTAGCAACAATACACCATTGTAACACATGGGAAGGACCGCAGCTGCCCACCGATCACACAGTCAGATCCTCCGCTCTCCCTCCCCAAGCCCTGTCTCTTTGTGGACTGAAGTGCTTTCTATCTCTCATTTCTCCATCCCTCCTTCTTCTCCTCTTCTTCTCTGTGTTGAATCTGTTTTATTCGTTGGGCACGGTTGACCGTGTTCTGATCCCTGTGTTACGCCCCCTGTGTGACGCAGGTGTGGATTAGTCTGACTGCTGGTGTGGCGTCTCTTCTAAAGTCAACACCGTCTGCTGTCTGCTATCCACCTGTACTACTACGGTAAGCACCGATGTGCCTGGAACGCACCAAAAACGCATGCAGCGGACTAGGAGAAATGTCCTAAGGAACTGAATGAAAACTAAATCATCAGGAGTAGGGCGACTGGTAAAGAACATCACACTTCCATGGTGCCTGCTGCATTTGTTTTTGTTTTTGTTTTAATGGGTGTATAGCGTACTGCTCATTTGATCTGTTTGTCCTGGCTGGATCAGCTGGAACTTGGTTGGTAAGATGTGTTACACACTTTTGGCATGAAGTGAAGACCCTTGAATACTCTCGTGTGGCCTTTTAGGGCTAAACAAAGAATCCTGTCTTTTTTTTCTGCTATGATGAGTGGATATATGCAGCTCTCTTTTAATCCCTTTTTGACTCTTTCAGTCTGGACGATGTGGCATAAGTGACTGAGATTTTTGTTGTTTTCTTTCATTTTTAGAAGGTAAAATTTCCTGTGTGAGTGAAACTTAAAATTCTTCTCGTTTAATTGATCAGTTGATATGAAATGAAAATTCACTTTCTATTTTCTAAATGCATGGTATTACTCTTGAAAACACTTAATCTGTGCATATGTTGATTTATTTTTTTAGTTTTTGATCATGTAAATTTTAATCAAAATGTCATAATCCTGTGTTCCCTTAAAATGAGACTTCTCTTTGGTGACATGTTTTCCAATCATTCTGTCCACTTAAATCCAGCCCTTATGATTGACTGCAAGATCTGCCTTCATCCAATCAAAAACTGATAGATTGAAACCATTCCTGCTCTACATTTATTTTTCCTTTTAGTTAATCTGTGTTACTCAGATGTCACAATACAGAAGAAAAGATTTATTTTCCTTTTATCACAACTTTTAAATTTCACTCTAAAAACACCTGCCACCTTATTAATCAGCAGCCTTGTTCATTTGTCTAGCTTGAGTCAACATGAAAGCAACTCCCATTTACTCTTCTAATTCTGTTTTTAAGCTTTTATTGTGCAAGATTTATTGGTATACATTATTCGAAATGCACGTTTTGTTTCCATGAGAAATATATAACGAAAACATTACAATAGCTCAGATGAAAGTAAAATGGGTTGCAACATTGTTCCATGTTGACTTAAACATAAGGACCCTTAAAACGCATCCTAAAGTTTAGTATTTTATAACATTCAAGCAAAACATTCAACTCTTCTGTATTCTCTTAAATTCCTGTCTAAAATATGTAGGTAAATGGGTTTATCACAATGTACTGTAGTAGCCTTTTCTGTGAAACCTTGTATTATGACATTGATGTGGTTTGGGTGTCATTTTACTGGAGAAGATCATTTGTCTTGGTCTTGCAGGCAGGCAAACTGTTGTAACCATAACTAGAACTCAGCTACTTGTCTGAAATGCGCATTCTTTAAGACCACTTGTTTCTGGATCAGACCTCTAATTTATTAATACATGTTGTGCTTTTGAACACCTCTTGGAACCTGTGGTTTTTATAGTCTGAACCAAGAGTAATGCACAAATGCATATTTCATTTTGAAGGTATTATTATTTAATCATGTTTGTGTATATCATTTTAATACTTAATTTAATCTAATTTGTGTATACCTGTCTGTGCAGATACCGATGCAGAGGGCAATTGGAACAATTCACAAGGTGTGTGTTTGGTTGAGGTCTGAGAGAATGAAACATTTTCTTCAATAATGTGAATGTCTCTGAATTTCTCTTTGATCGACCTGATATGCCATTCAAAATCTCCATTATGGCTTAGTATTGCAGTCACTTAGTAGTATTATCACCTAATGCTCACTGCATGTCACTCCCAGAATGGCACAGCCTTTCCTTTCAATTTGTGTATGCAATCTTGATGTTCATAGCAGTTGAGATGTTGTATTGTTGTTCTGTCTCTCTTTCTCAGACCCCAATGCTAACTCAAATAAGCGGCAAAGGCAGCCAGCACTGCTGGGAGATCATCCACCTGAATATGGTCAGTCTAATACACATTATCAAATGGTTTGACTTGTGCCTCTTGCTTTATAGGAGCTTATGGTGTATATTTCTCTTTTTTTTTCTAGGTGGTCCTCAGGGTGGCTATGGTCACTATGATGACACCTATGGACCACCTCCCCCACCCCCTCACTATGAGGGCAGGCGCATGGGGCCCCCAATGGGACGTGGCCGTGGCGGACCCCGGTATGGTGGGGCGCAGTACGGACACGGAGCTCCTCCGCCGGACTACAGTGCTCATGCTGACTCTCCTGTGGTCATGGTGTATGGTCTTGAGCCCACCAAGATCAATGCAGACCGAGTTTTCAACATATTCTGTCTCTACGGCAATGTGGAAAGGGTGAGTGGGTGATGGGGTTGTGGTTATTTTTTCAAATGTCTTTGAAAGGCATCTCTTATGCTCACCAAAGCTGCATTTGTTTGATCAAAAATACAATAAAAACAGTAATGTTAGATATTATTACAATTTAAAATTATTTTCAGTTTGAATGTTTTTGTGATGGCAAAGCTGAATTTTCAGCAGCCGTTCCTCAGTGTCACATGGTCCTTCAGAAATCAGTCTAATTTGCTGATTTGGTGCTCAAGAAACACTTAAGTTAAAAACTGTTGTGCTGATTAATATTTTTGTGGAAACAAGGATCCTTTTTTTCCCAGGATTTTTGGAATAGAAAGTTCGAAATAATAGCATTTATTTGAAAGAGCAAAAACATTTATGAAAGATTTTTTGATCAAATGTGTCCTTGTTATTTCTAGTATTCATTTCTTAATTAGTATTAATTTCTTGAAAAAAGCCTCACTGACCCCAAGCTGTTGTGTATGTAGTTGTTTGTCTCTTATTGTATTGAATATTTTATGTATGCTCAGGTGAAATTTATGAAGAGTAAACCAGGCGCTGCAATGGTGGAGATGGGAGACTGCTATGCCGTTGACAGAGCCATTTCACACCTGAACAACAACATGCTGTTTGGACAAAAACTCAATGTCTGGTGTGTACAATGGAATTGTTTTTTTGAGTATGCATTTTCATTTTGCCTTTTGTTTAAATTAATACTTAATTGAAATGGATTATTTTAAAGTAAGCCTTTTTACATTTAATAATTAGTAAATGTGCCAGACCAGAAAGTTGTTTCTGAGTTCAAGACAAGTAAAAATAAATTTGCATGATTTATCTGTCTGTGTGTACTACATTGTTTGTTTATTTTTTTTGTCTTTTGGTCTGCAGTGTATCCAAACAACAGGCCATAATGCCAGGTCAGTCATACCAACTGGAAGATGGCAGCTGTAGTTTTAAGGATTTCCATGGCAACAGAAACAACCGTTTCACCACCGCTGAGCAGGCAGCCAAGAACCGCATCCAGCAGCCCAGTAACGTACTGCACTTCTTCAACGGTCAACCAGACTGCACTGTTGAAGCGTTCAATCAGGTCAGAGGTGTTATCTGTCATGGTTATATATGTATGTATGTATGTATGTATGTACAGTTGTGTTCAAAATAATAGCAGTCCAACATCACTAACCAGATCAATCACTGTTTTTGGTAGAAATTATATTTCTACATGGCAAATATTTTACTAGTAGGTGTGGTAGAGTAATAGAAAACAGACCCAACAGTCATGACATGCATACTGTTGATTCTGTGTAATTGAATCATTAATCGAAAAGGGCGTGTTCAAAATATGGAAGAAAATGGAAAACTACCATTTGAATGGATTGAAGAATAGCCAAAATGGCAAAGACTCGGCCAATGATCAGCTCCAGGGTGATCAAATAAAGTCTAAAGTTACCAGTGAGTACTGTAACAATTAGAAGACGCTTATGTGAAGCCAAGCTTTCGGCAAGAAGCCCCCGCAAAGCCCCATTGTTGAAAAAAATGAAGAGGCAACAATTTGCCAAAGAACACATTGACTGGCCTAAAGAGAAATGGTGCAATATTTTGTGGACTGATGAAGCAAGATTGTTCTTTTTGGGTCTAGGGGCTGCAGACAGTTTGTCAGATGACCTCCAAACACTGAATTCAAGCCACAGTACACTGTGAAGACAGTGAAGCGTGGTGGTGCAAGCATCATGATATGGAGATGTTTCTCATACCTATTTGTTGGGCCTATTTATCGCATTCCAGGGATTATGGATCAGTTTGAGACATTAAATTACTTAAAGAGGTTATATTGCCTTATGCCGAAGAGGAAATGCCCTTGAAATGAGTGTTTCAACAAGATAATAACCCTAAACACACCAGTAAGCAAGCAGCATCTCAGTTCCAGACCAACGAGATTAATGTTATGGAGTGGCCAGCCCAATCTCCAGACCTTTAATCCAATAGAAAACTTGTGGGGTGACATCAGAAATGCTGTTTCTGAGGCAAAACCAAGAAATGCAGAGGAATTGTGGTGTGTAGTGCAGTCGTTCTGGGCTGGAATACCTGTTCACAGGTGCCATGCAACACAGATGTGAAGCAGTTCTCCGAAACCGTGGCTATACAACTAAATGTTAGTTCAGTCATTCACAAGAAAGCTAAATCTTCAAGCATTTTTCTGTTTATACAGTAAATGTTTGAATTTGTAAAGAAAAATGCACGGACTATTTATTTATTTATTTTTTTTGGTATATTCCTTTTTCACTTTCTGTAAAGTAATAACAAATTTACTACATTTTTCTTCATGTTTTGATTTAGAATAGAATGTGCAGTGTTCCCAATGCATTTGTGTGTATTGAAGTAAAAGTTATAAGGATTTTGAGCTTTACTCGCTTTTTTCAAATTCAGAGATTCCTTTATTTGTCTTTTTTATGCTTCACATAAAAACACATTTTTCACACGTCCTCACCTCAGTAATTCAGTGCAAAAAAAGATATACAAATATCTAGTAAATAAGAATACTAATAAATAAACTAAAATTCACTAAAATAGAATTTAAAAAGTACAGTCTTTTAAGTGCAGTTCACATTCTCAAGTTAAGCAGTCTTTTAAACACAATGCTATTAATTTGAACACAACTATATATAAAACTTTTTTTTTATGGAATGTTGTAGTGTTTGATTTATCTGAGCATATGTTTTTTTAAAAATGTGAGTTTGTAATCTTAACATTAATATTCCTTCCCTCTTGCTATAATTCTCTGAAGTTTTTTCCATTCTCTCCAATAGCCTTTTCACTGGAGTATATGTCACAATAGGGAAGAAAAGATGAAATTTCAGTTTCAAATTTGGACAAAAATATCTTGTGCTTTAATGATATTAGTGTGTGGAATTAGATTTGAATAATCTCTTCTGGATTTTTACCTACAGATTTGTGATGAGTTGGGAATCAAGACTCCAGTCAGCATCAAACTGTTTACTGGCAAGAGTGAGTTACTTATGAGTTTGTGTTTGTCTATAAATAGTCCATTTACTGTGTGCAAATTATATGGTAAAGTGTGGTGTATGTTTGGTTCTATATAAATACACGTGTATGTGTGTGTGTGTGTGCTCTTGTGTTGGTGGAACCGCAGGTGAGAGAAGTTCATCTGGTCTGTTGGAGTGGGAGTCGGTAAATGATGCAATGGAGGCTCTTGCTATGATGAACCACTACCAGATGAAGAACCCTAGTAAGTATTCACTCGCCTGGTGGTGGCATAATTTTACACTGTTCTAAATTTATGAGCTGTTTTGCCCCCTACCATAAATCACATTGTTCCTTAAATCTCATCTTTCTCTTTTTCCTCAGGCGGGCCTTATCCATACACTCTTAAACTGTGTTTTTCAACAGCACAGCACGCCAACTGAACCCATAATAACAACCACTAACCTTTGACTCCCAGTGACCTTTTGAGCTCCGCACCATAGCATGTCTTAACTCTTGACCTGGAGGGAAAGAAATGGGACTGTTAAGATTACCTTATTTCCAGAGTAAGACTGAACTCAATGTTTTGTATGTTTCATTTTTAAACCTTTTTTTTTTTTTTTTCCCCAGTTGACCGGTCTTGTAAATTTGTGTGAGAATGTAATAAATTAGTGAAGACTTCACTGTGAAGTGTTTGTTTCTTGTGCATATTGGCTTATATCAGTGGGATTGTTGTTGTGTGATTTGAAGGAGACAGCCAAACAACCAAACACAAAATCCAGGAGATCAACACAGTGATATGTGGTTACAGTAAGGCTGTACACTAGACAAGGGAGTTCAGGCATAAAAGCAAAATTGTTCAGCTCAAGTTTTGGTTACACCACTTGCATGAATTCAGTTAATTCAAAATTATAACTTTTTGATCTGTAAAGTTATAAAGCTTGATTCTGAAGTGTAGTACATTTGTACACAGTTCAAATGTTTGGCATCAGAAAGAATTTTTTTTTTTTTTTAAACGAAATTAATACTTTATGCAAGAATGCATTAAATTGATCAAAAGTGACTAACAACATTTGTTACAAAACATTTCTCTTTGAAATAAATGTTCTTTTTGACTTGCCATTCAAAGAATCTAAAAAAAAAATGATTTACACAAAAATATTAAGCAGCATATTAGAATGATTTCAGAAACATGTTATACTGAACACTGTAATAGCTGCTGAAAATAAATTATTTAAATTAAAAATTATTGCAAATTGTAATATTTCACAATATTACAGTTTTACTTTATTTCTAATCAAAAAAATGTAGCCTTTGAGTATAAGAAACAACTTTCAAAAGCATTAAATCTTACCAGCCCTTAACTTTTGAATGGTAGTCACCATGTAATTGTAATAGGTATTTTCAAATAAACAGCACTACATACAGTATACATAATGTGCTTTTAGATATTCTTGCAAGTTACATGGTCATTACTTGTCAGCTTTGTGACTTTCTGAACCAAAAATATATAAAATATCCAGTTATGATAAAAGTAGTGCTGTCAAACGATTAATCGCATCCAAAATAAGTTTTTGTTTACATAATATGTGTGTATACTGTGTATATTTATGTATATATAAATAAAAATACATGCATGTATACATTTAAGAAAAATGTTATCTGTATATATTATATTTATATATAAGAATATGAATATATAAATGTATAAACGTGTAAATATGTTCAAAATATATACTGTATGTGTGTGTATTTATGTATACATAATAAATATACTCAGTACACATACATATATAATGTAAACAAAAACTTTTATTTTGGATGCGATTAATCGTTTGACAGCACTAGATAAAAGAAAAAAAAAAAAGGAAAATGGGATGAGCGTAATGAGAGCAGTACCTTGTGATGATTGATTTTTTAAATGGATTTTTCTCATAGCTACTCCTTGAGAGCGCAAGAGTATCTTAGCTGCATAGCTTGATTGCCAACTCATCACAAATCTGTAGCTTAAGTGTCAAAAAATACTAGAAAACTATTAAAATCCACATACCCCCAGCTCACTAATGCACAAGACAAAATATCTTTGTCTAAATCTGCTGGTCTGAAACTGCTGGGGGTCCAACAGTAACTAGCTGCAGACCCAAGAGAGCCGAGCATGACAGAAGTTTCAGCCCAAGCCTGAGGCTGCACAAACATAGAGGTCACGTCCAGGCTGATCTCAGGGTCTTTGAAATGCACAGTGACACTGATGCAATGTTAACTTAGGGCGCCCTCTCCTGGCAATACAACAAAACCACAACACCTAAATCTCATGAAACCAAATCAAGCGTTTAGCTTTCAGTACATTAAAAATGGACCAACAATGATGACTTGTCTTATTTGTAAGGGTATACAAATTCTTGACAACTAAAATGTCCATATACCACCTGCTACCGACTAGCAATAGCAAGTAAGAAATAATTTTTGCCAGGTTATAATGTGAAGCCCTTCAGACCCATACAAATTTCTTATTTCAATAGGACATTAATCAACAAGGAAATGACAACAAGTTTTGTCAAATTTGTACATGGGGTCTTTCAAAGTTCTGGCCAAATTATATCTTTTTTTTTTTCCATAATTTTATTTAATTGAACAGCTTGTTACCCAGAGCCAATAGGCACAGAAATGAGATGGCGCTCTGAACAAGAATTGCTTGTGATCACTAGGATGTAAGATTGAATAAGTCTGGAATCAAACATGGCACCAGCAAGGAGACATTTTCATTTCAGGGTATACATCACACAACAGCATCAACTTTACAGTCATTGCACTGGTGCAAAATTCAAGGAAGAATAGGTCTGTCATTAAAACCCATTACTGAAGTGTGACATCATTCTACAGGAAAGCCCACTCACCCAGCAAAACACTGCACAAGTTATGCTTGCAGAAATGCCTGTTACAGGGTTTCTACAGATATGAACAAGTTAAATTTAAGACTTAAGAACTTTTTAATACCACCTTGTATGAAATTTAAGACCTAAACCTGTAATAGAAATACACGATATTACACGCATATACATAATATTGAATGCGTCTAATGTAAAAAGAAAAAGTATCATCGCTATCAAAAATGCTATTATTACGAGATACATACACTATATTGCCAAAAGTATTGGGTCGCCCCCTTCTAATGAACAGGTTTGACTACTTTAGTAATTTCTATGAGTACAAATCTTAATGTTAAAGCATATAATGGTATTCTAGGGAATTGTGTGCTAATTTTATAGCAACAGTTTGGACAGGACCCTTTTCTGTTCTAACATGACAATGCCTCTGTGTATAAGGCAAGGTTCAAAAAGAAAATGATTGATTCAGTCAGTGTGGAAGAACTTGACTGGTCTGCATAAAACCAAGTCCTAATCCCAGTTGAACACCTCTGGTGTGACTGTAAATGCAGACCTTGAGCCAAAAACTCATCACCAAACACCAATGACTTGTACATATGGGTACAGTCATTTTAGACACTTCCAAAACTGTTGCAACAGAGATGGAAATACAGTTTTTAAATACACAAATTATGTTCCCATTGTTGTTGCCACAGATTTGGAAGTGCATTTTTCTGTTCTAAAGAAGGGGGTGTCCCAATACTTTTGTCTATATAGTGTATGTACAAGTCATTGGTGTTTGGTGATGAGTTTTTGGCTCAAGGTCTGCATTTACAGTCACACCAGAGGTGTTCAACTGGGATTAGGACTTGGTCCCCCTGTATTTTAGCCCTTAAAACTTATCTTTGATCATCAAAATGACATATTTAAATGTTTTTTCTTGTGAAAATAATTTTCTCATGCCTTAAAATAGCTTGAATGTAACAACACCCTAGCCTCATTTACTATACGCTGATCTATGAATATGCAAATTAGCCCTGCCTCCACTCAGTCACAGCAGCCAGCGTCTCCTGATCCACTGAACTGTAGTAAACGCAAAACAATGGCATACACGGATAATGACTGATGAAACTATGTTTTTACTAGCGGACGACTACAGTGAATACTGTAACATTCGTTAAAGTTACTTACTTGACGATGTTGTGTCCTAAAATGCCGTTAAGACTGAATGCAGCCGTTTGTGATTCTTAATTCGCGTACGCGAGTGAAGCGCAGACGCCGATGCAGGAGAGGTGGGTCTGACTCCGGGCTACTTTTACACTGTTGCCGCGGGTTATAATGCAAGTTAGCGGTTCTAAATTCACATTAAACCACGGCTTCATGGTTTTTTGCTCTAATTTATGTTCGGTTTTGTGCTGGTATTTGTATATTTTGCATGCTAGAGATAGGAATCGATCCCTTGACGTGATTGGTTATTGGTTTGTGACGTAGCAACCCGAGGGCTGTTTCAAGCCGCATTTCTGGGAGTGCCATTGAGAAACTACCGTTTTAAGGAGAAAATACTCAGCAATGGTGTTGATTAATGGATTGGCACATGGTTTGTCTAAAAGCACATTAAAAATACCACATAGACAAATAAACAACATAAAAAAAACTTGATTTTCACTACAGGGGGACTTTAAGGGAAAGGGAAGTGGTGTGTGGCCAAGTACGGTGACCCATACTCAGAATGTGTGCTCTGCATTTAACCCATCCAAGTGCATGCACACAGTAGTGAACATACACCCGGAGCAGTGGGCAGCCAATGCTGCGGCGCCCGGGGAGCAGTTGGGGTTTGGTGCCTTGCTCAAGGGTCTCACCTCAGTCGTGGTATTGAGGGTGGAGAGAGTGCTGGTTATTCACTCCACCTACAATCCCTGCCGAACCTGAGACTCGGACCCACGACCTTCGGGTTACAAGTCCAACTCTCTATCCATTAGGCCACGACTGCCCCTTAATACCCATCGGAGTTTAAGACTTTTTAAGGCCTTTTATTAGGAAAACATCATTTAATACATTTTAAGACTTTTTAAGGACCCGCGGACACCCTGTGTTAGATGGAATCTAGCATGCATTCTTACACAGAGAAAATTAGATATTTAACTCTTCATACACTTTACCTTACTTTGAAATAAAAACAAATATCTGTCACTTGAAAGTCAGTGTCAGATTTCTGCAGTTCTCTGTTCATTGCTGATTGAAATGGACTCCTCTTCTCCATCTTGGCTTTTGATTGACTGGTCTTTTGAAGAAATAGGCAATCTTGATACTAAAGTGGACAATCTGTGAAGAACAAGATCTGCTGTTGTTTTCAGACTGTGCTGTTAGGGATTAAAATACGTAGAATTAATACATCAAAATAATAATAATAATAATAATAATAATAAATCAGTTCAGTGATAGTTACCTGTAGGATATGCAGGCCTTTTAAAGTAAGAACGGCTAGCTCTCTTAGCCCATCACCGTCCAGGTCAAGATAAATCAGTGATAGCAGGGGACTTTTAAAACTCCGTCTCCACAGCAGCTGTAACTTATCTTCAAATGCTCCCGTTGGTTGGTGAAATTTGTAGCACAGTAGATCCTAGATCACAAATTGAACATAATTTTATGCATACTGGTAAGCTACTTGAATATCAATTTACGTATTCTAAACTCTTTCAATGTGGCATACTTTTGTTCTCTAGCAAGTGTTTGTTCTTTAAATCCAGCACTGTACCTGTCCATATGTTCCCAGCAACATTTCATGCTGTCCATCAAAGTCCAGATCAACAACAAGAGCACAGAGAACTGCGTCGCACTGGTCGCTTTCTGCCAAACACAGCTGTCTGCCCAGTCCATACTGCTCCACATCCCTGAAAATGCACACAATTATTTTACACTCTACCAGACACATGGTGCAGAACAAGCAACATACTAACCAGTCACTAACCTGTAAACAACAGCCATTTCTACTTCACTGGTCACCAACAGATTAAATGTTTCCCTTTGACCGCCTGTCAGAAAACAAGATGAATATAAAGCGATCAATAACAATAGTCTGGAGGTCTTACCCATCATTAATAATCTTGCATAAAAATAATTAAAGCTTAATTCATTAGAAATGTTTTTGAACTTCAAAGAATTCCTGAAAAAGGTATCATGGTTAATACAAAAATGTTTCTTGAGCAGAAAATAATGATATTAGAATGATTTCTGAAGGATTATGTGATGCTAAAGACTGAAAATTTAGCTTTGCCATCAAAAGGAATAAACTACGTTTTAAATTTTTATTTCTGATCAAATAAATTTTATGGTGAGCACAAGAGACTTTCAAAAACATTAAAAATGGTACCAACCCCAAACTTGAGAATGTTATTATATGCATTTCTGTATGAAGCCCTCAAACTCTAAATTTAAATCTAAAAATGAATTCAGAGTAATCTGGATGCGAGTATTCAAACTCTGTACTCTAGACATGTTAGACAAAGGCCTAAACAGTGTCTTTGTTTTAAATATGGTTGATGACTGTGACCATTCAGTGACAAACTGTATCACTCACTGTTAGTGTCAGTGCTCTGGTGCTGCTGTTTCAAAGGGAACAGCAACACAGTGGAGATGGGACTGTCATGCTGCACACGCCAGTTTTGGAGAATCTCTAATAAGGCAAATGTACAAAGAAAGCCAGAACTTTTATTATCACCATATTACGTTTTAAGAAAAAGAGGAAAGTGTGTTTCTCACCAGGTCCCTTTTGGTTGACAAGAGAAAGTCCCACAGAACCGTTCTGACACCCAAACGCAGTGAGGCGCCGATTTTGATCAATGCTCAAAACATTTAACCATAACACACTGCAGTGCAAACAAAAAACATACTAATTACCATCAAACATCTTAAAAAGGCTTGTCATCCAAACTTGACACACTCACTTGCTTTGCAGCTCTTGCAGTTCAGGAAAGAGTTTTCTACTGGTTGTTCCTCAAACTGGTGCAGAGACGCATTCTACTATCAGACATTGAAAGTGAAATTCCAATCTTTAGTATGCATCAACAATAAGAAGCCATTACTCTGACTACATTTTATAGGCTGACCTCTTTGTAAAGATGTATGCGCTGATCATGCCCACTGAGGAGAAACACAGTCTCACTGGATCCATCTCCACAATGCACCCTGCAAATCAATCGTGAACATCAACGCAGTTTCAACTTTCAGAAGTAAAAATAACAAAACAGTGTTTCATCTATTCAAATATTAAAAATGCCAGCATATAAACCTTGTGGCTTCTTTTATACAAACATGACATACTCAGTGTGATAAAGCTGGAAGGGGGTGAACTGGAGCTCCAGGTTCAGACAGCTTTCTGTCAACAGGACGGAAGCCTCAGATTATTCAGTATAACGTATTAATTTCATTTGGTCCTTCGTACCTACAAAGTCTGTCATTTGAATATCACTGGCCTCTGATCTAAATAAGTAAAATTTAACATACTAATAGAAGTATAACTTAAACTAAACATAATTTGGTCTCAAAACATGCCAGTGCATCAATTCACCAACTAAAAAAAGGAATATTTTAAATGACTCACGTGCAATAGACTCCAGGTTAAATTCTGACCCTGGTTCATAATCACAGTAAATGTTAAGGAAAGGAGTTGCTTTATCTCCTGAGTCCTGAGAGGAAAAAGAGACAGAAAGACATAAACAACAAGAAATACACTTACACGCACACATTATTCTCCTGCATTTAAATATTTATGGGCAGAAATGAAAGTGGCTCAAAGCTGAAAAATAAATGTCAGATCTCATGGGTGGGGAAAAAGGAGGGAACGAGGACATTTTTTTCATCTAGCTTGTAATAACCAGTTACTTAAATCGCTTAATGATGAAACACACCTTAATCAAGGTTATTCCTACGACCAGTCCTCTTTTAGGAGCTGATTTGTTGAAGGCGTCAATGGAGACGATTTCCGCATCAATTATATTAACAGAAAAGAGAAGAAAAAATGTATTGGACAGCAAAAAAAAAAAAAAAAAAAAAAAAAAAAAAAAAAACTGTCGAAGCAAACGAACTGGTTGTCACCTGGTATATAAGTGAACTGAATCTCTTTGGCCACAGGTCTGATTTTCTTCTGCAGGTCCTGATATCTGAAGCACACTACTTTCCCCTTCAGAGTCGCTGCCAGTAACTCCTGCTCGCCTGCCTGGCACAGTCCGTATATGTTACTCTGCGAGGGAAAACGACTAGAACTGTCTTCCACAAATGGACACATGCCTTTTATATCCGGTAACATATTACAGATAATCACAACCAAGAATAAAAATACATTCAATAGAACCTTACTGGACTCTCAGGCGAGTGGGAAAAAAAACATCCGTATGTGGGTGGTTTTGTGAGTAAATTTGACCAATCATCTGCGTTTATCGCACCGCTTAACAAATCAGAGGTTTCGACATGAGGCTGACGTCATCAGCTGTCGCCGACAACGATAGCAACATTGAAGGTTTTTATTTTTTTATTTTTTTTATTTTCGTGTCAAAGTAATATTCCATACCAGTTTGTTTCTTGCTCATTGCCCTTCTGTCTTATTCTTTCAGTGGTTGAGATGCAATAAATTGAAACCAGTGGGAGGCTAATGCTACTGTGCTAGTAATTTATTTCTTTTTCCGAAAAAGTGGCATCCTACAGGGGGCGAAATTACATTTATTAACTCCTTTACTTTCTTTATTAAACCCTACTTTATCTATACTGTTGTAGAAATGTGTCTGTATGGATAAGAAAAATATTAACTACCACATATTCACTAAAACACGATATTTAAATTTGCAGCTTTCACAATGAAGTACAACTAAATGAAAATCTCTTGTCAGTCAGCCAACCAACCAACCAACCAATCAATCAATCAATCAATCAATCAATCAATCAATCAATCAAAGTATCTCGTTTTTAATGCCACAAGAAAATTTTGGCATATTTAACAACATTATTAGTTGCAGTTTGAAAAAAAAGATACTTATTTTGACAAGCTAAATACTGAAGTCTAAATTAAATGACATTAAATCGGTAGTATGATCACAAAGTCATCTAAAAATAAGATGTTGCATTACTAAATATCCAGCATTGTCTGATGTATGATATCCCGAAGGGACAACAATTAGGTTAATTAGATTAGACACCATATTTACCCAGTATTGAATAGGAAAATAGTGTTTCAATAATGCAAAAGGACAATAGTAAACACTCACTTTTCATTTAAAGGCTGTTCTTCATTGAATTCAGTAATGTCACCACCCAGCTCAGTTCAGTTCAGTATTAACAGATACTATTTTGGTTTTGTTTCCCAAATGAATGGAAAGCATACTGAATTATGGGACATACGGTACCCGTAAGATCTGATACAAGTAAACTGCAAAAGTCTAAAAAAATCATTAAAGTCACAAAATATACCGATAACTTGCTGTAAAGTTTTGTTTGTTATATCAGCAAACCTTGAACTGAAGTAAAATGAATTAAGTTGAAATAAATGAGATAAATGAACAGAATCTCCACTAGAGGGCCAGACAAGCTGTCAATCAGTTATTGGGGGCCTCAGCATACAGCCCCACTGACATTAAAACCCTGTGACCCAAAGTCTGTCCACAATGGGACGTTTTGTCCTTTTCAGAAAGTAACTGCCTCATCACAACTTCTTCCAAAAAACACATCAACATACTGCATTAGAAATTGCTCACCAGTTGTTTTTAATGCCTGTTTTATTAATTGATTAATCACATGGTTTGCGAGGGATTAAAGTAGTTGGAAAAAGTTTTGTGCACATATTTAGCACTTATTCAAAATTGATGAATCTGTTGTCTGATTGTGCAGAATATTTTATATATGCATGTTTAGCTCACATTGTTCAGAGAGCGCATGTGTTTGTGTGCGTGTGTCCGGCGTGTGTGTTTCTTTGGGGATTAGATCTGTGTGAGTGATTGGTGCTGACAGCGGTCTGTGTATTACTGGCTGGCCTGCAGATTAAGCCGCTCCTTTTTAGACTGCCTAATCTGGATTAACCGATGCAGTGTGCCTGCAATGATGCGGCCCACTACCCCTCTCTCTCCCTCCCTCCTTCCCTCTCTCTCTTTCTTTCTTTCTCTCTATCTGTCACCTCACTCACCCTTCTTCACCCCAATCCATCTTCGCATTTTTCTTTCCTTTACCTCTATTTGCGTAGGAACATTTTGTTTATTTCATCTATCCAACTCTCCACTCAGATTAAATGTCTGTTGCAGTGTCACTGTGTCGTGTGTGTTTTTCTGTGCTAATGTGTTCTGGTGTGTGTGTGTGTGTGTGTGTGTGTGTGCCTGCGGATTAGAGTTTAGTCCACTTCCATAATTGCTCTTGTGCCTGCGTAGCTGGTTGTTGCCAGATGGACGGACTGGTCCCCCACCCCCCACTGCACCGCCCTCCACAAAACTTCTCCTTCTGCAAGCGCACAAGCCCAGATCCTGAACACATAAACATACAACCATCCTATACCGACACAGAACAACAACAACAACAGCAACAAATTCTCTCTTTTTTTTAAACTACTTTTACACAAAACAACAACAACCGCTGAAATACTGGCATGTTCTACGATCTCATAATCTGAGCAAATTATTAAAAAAATGACAAGAAAACTGTATAATGAATATTAGTTCGACACATAAATAAAAAGACAAACGCATAGCCTAAATAAACAGTTATTGTTTGGGAATGATATTATCTATATCCTCTTGTCATTAATTCTATGTTGAATGATTAACTCTGTAATGAACGATAAAGAAATATAAAACCTGCTTATACAGCTTTGACATTGTATAAATTGTGTATTTCACCATTCTTCTGTCTTATATTTGACAAACTATATAATTGCAGCTATATGTCAATGCTTTACTTGCATATATCACAAGAACCGTTGCTTAGAGGCTGATTAAGGAGGTAGACAACTGGAAATTTTGTCTACATTATTGAGTTTATAAATAATAAAATGCTTTTTTTTAAAAAAACAAACAAAAAAAACAAACATATTTTTATATGTGTATCACAAAATAATTCTGATTCTGAATAAGAATGGGTTTGCATTTCCTCTTAACATCTGACCACTCAACCGAGCTGTCTTTCCATCTTATATTCCTTTTTCGAATTCCCTTTAAAAAAAAAGAAAAGTAAATGATTTATTTATGTGGTAAAGTAAGCTGATAGAATCCAAATCAAATCATATTCTGCTGCTTTTTGTCACCAAATACAGTAGACAATTTTAGTCTCTCATTCTTTTATTCAGTATGCAGATATTTAGGCAAGATAATACGTATATAAGTATATTTGAAGAGTTCATTTGCAAAAACAGATAACTCCGTTTTTAACAATTTTCAAAAATCGTGTTTTTTCATTGTGCATTCCAATTAATCTCAATCAAACTGTTGGGTTATTTTGATTAGGTTAACAAAAATAACTAAAAAATACAGCTAAATAACACAATAAAACACAATAAAAACATGATAACATAATAAAAAAAATGTTTTTTGAAAATTAAAAAAAACGGAGTTATCTGTTTTTGCAAATAAACTCTTCATTTTCTACAATATGTAAATTAGTATTTCTGTCATTGAGAAAAAGCTAGTCATAATAATTGGGAGAATCTAAGATTCTTTGTTGCCCTTTGTTCCTTGGCTGTAGAGTTTGTGCTGTACTTAGGAGGGATGACATCTACCTCAGTCACAGCCAAATAACCCTGTCTGCTCTGTGTCTGTTTTAAGCCAACCTATCACTCAGATCATTTTGAGTGCCATTTGATGCCTTTCTCTAGCCTCTCTCCCTCTCTCTGTCACTAACATGTTTACACTCAAACACATAATACTTTCAAATAAAACATTCCATTTTCTCTTTTAATTTTTCAAATAGCTTCATTACAGAAATTATGGATCCTTTCCTGCATCAGAACTGGTCAACAACCTTCCATATGGCTGCTATCCTTTCTTCTTTTATCAGGCCTCCATCACTGGTCAAGAAACATTCATCCTTCTGTCTTCATCTCGTTTTATTCTTCATTTATCCACACATTCCTTAACTTTCTTCTTCTCCCCCTGATGTTTTTTTTCTCCATGTGGTAGGTGTCTATCCTAGTCTCCTCTTATGGACTGATGAGAAATCTCTCTTTCCTCTCTTTATCCACGGTTAAGGGACTATTCACATAAAGCATAGGCTATTATGATAATTCAGCAATGTGTGTATGGGTGTGTGTCTAGGTCAAAAAAGAAAGTGTAAAGAGTAGTACCACATTTTAGATGTTTTACAAATCATAATCAAATCATGTGGTATTATGCTGCTATTACGTTTTGTGTTCAGTCAAGAAATTATGATAAAGGATTTTAAGTTCACGTAGCCTAATTGCAATTATTTAACAGATATATGATGATAAAAATAAATTATTTCTATTAGGCATGTTGTTATACAGAAGCGTTAACAGAGGACTGAACAAGAAAATGTCCACAAAAAACATTTAGTTTACATAGGCTATTAATATCCGGAAACAACAGACACTTTCGATTAAAGAATGAAATAATTTGTAGGTGTCTTATTAATGAGATTTAAACGACATTTTCGTCTAATATCTGCCATTTAAACTAGGCCTATTATAGTATGGCTTTTTTAAAGATGGAAAAATTGCGCAGCGCCAAACAATAGCCTATACGAAGAAAAAACATTCAGCTAATTCAAGTGGATCTAATGGTTAATAGCTTGTGCACAATTTGTAAACTTTTATATAATTGATAAAATAGAAATAAAATTAATTTTTAATATAATTATTATTAGCACATTATTATTATTCACATCTAATGTAGCCTACAGCGTGTCACAGGCATTTAATTTTAATGCTTCAAATGAATAAATTAATGGTTGCTATACAACCACATAAACCCAGATAAATATCATAAAAGAAATAATAGCCTACTTTTCAATTAAAAACCCTACACAACATTTTAAATATTTATTTTAAATATATTTAAATGTCTATATTATAGCTAAATAGCCTATATTTTAAAAAAATATCTAAACATTTTAATTATCTGTGGCATTTTGAGACGTATTTCGATCTTCACAATTTTTATTAGCCTACTTTATTGGTTTCAAACTAAAAAAACGAAAGAAATTCGAATTGTTATGTGCTATAACCAGACAACCAGACCCAACCAGGCAACCCCTCATAATCTATTGATTTTGCACTTCAGCCTACCTTGTATTTTAAGTGAAATAAATAAATGTCTATTGTCAAACCACGTGTTAAGATACACGTCAAAGTACAGAGAGAGAGAGAGAGAGAGAGAGAGAGATGCCCCTTGATTAGCTGTTCGGTGTCTTATTGCTCATAGTGTCCCGCTCCTGTCAGGTCCTGCCCAAGGGACACGCGCCTTAACCAACGCCAAAACTCTGACATAGAGTTTAAAACTTGTGTGTATAATAGGTTATTTATTTTTGCGATTACCTCACATTAAAAGAGTACGCTTATCTTAATTCAGAGCGATATTAATTATCTAAACTTGGGCAAGAGTGTAAGCTTGTTCAAGACACTGAGAAGCGGGAAATAATCCACAGGTGTCTGAAGAGCCGTGAGACTGAAGGAGCACCGCACGCGCCAGACGCGAGCACAGACACGCGGCATCAGGAGCAGAGCACGACCCCCGACCCGTAAAAAAAAGCGTCCCAGAGAAAAAAGAGAGTGAGAGAGAGGGAGGGAGAGAGAGAGAGCAATAGAGAGAGTGTGCGAGAGACGCGGCCGTCCCAAGAATGATGTCCTACATAAAGCAGCCCCATTATGCTGTGAACGGGTTAACACTGTCCGCCTCAGGAATGGACCTGCTCCACACCGCCGTCGGCTACCCAGGTCAGTTCATTCTTATTAATCATTTAAAAGTTTGTGTCAGACATTTGATTCATTTTGATGGTCAGTTAACTTCAAAAAGCGAGGGGAAATGCAAAACTGAAAGGTAGCCCCGTCTTTCCTGTTTTATTTCAGATGAGTTACCTCTTTTTTCTTGCAATTTAAGCTACGTAAAGTGATATAACCAGCTGATATCCACATTGCTCACGTAGTCACAAACGTACCACCATCCACATTCTAGCAAAATTAACCTAATAAAAGTCGTCCAGTGTATATTTTAAATCCATCTTGAGGGTTCTTTGTAAAACGTTAAAGAGCTTTTTTTTTTCGTAGTCAAAATATTATATAACCAGTATATATATATTTTAAATTATCGTCTGTTTTTGCTTGTTTATTATGTAGAGTTACTGCAGCCAATTATGAACGGTTTAAATCCAGCTTTAAAATTCACGCGTTTGGTTCCCTGTTGTTGCAAATAATTTAATGATCATAACTGTATTGAATGGAGAATAGAATAAAGCTGAATGGATTCAGAATTTAAATATTAATAAAGCACTAATTAAAAATGTGATATGATAGAAACTATTTTTATATGCTTGTCGTTAGTGATGGACGTTAGTCAAAAATACTATCTATCTATCTATCTATCTATCTATCTATCACTGTTGTATGATGACAACGGATAGTCCAAGTCCCTCCCTCTCTCTCTCAGCAACATCAACCATAACTGTTATAAGCTCATATTAAACAATTAAAACTGATACCATCTACATGTAAAAACAAAATGTTTTCTCTTTTCCTGTGATTAAATGTGCATTCCTTTTTTCTACTGAAAAACCTAAAGCTGTTTCTTACTGTGTAACATCTATGTTTTTATAAACAGCCACCCCAAGGAAGCAGCGTCGGGAGCGCACTACCTTTACACGGACCCAGCTGGACATTTTGGAAGCCCTGTTCACCAAAACACGCTACCCAGACATATTCATGAGAGAAGAGGTGGCTCTGAAAATCAACCTTCCCGAGTCCAGAGTTCAGGTGAGACTATGTACCTCAAAATGAGACAAATATCTCTCTGACACCTCTCAGACTGCCTGACATCTTTCTAAACACACCTGGCCTAATGCCTGATGTAGCAGATAATTCACCAATTATGTAAAATAAAATACATTTATCCCAGCATCTAACACTCACTTGCTATAATGCAAGTAAACCATACATCTGCAGCTAAATCTGTACAGTGTGTGCATTTGAAATTGAATCTGTTCTAAATTGTTGAGTCTCAAGTGTTGAAAAATCTGACAGTCTGTGTTCGTGAGGCCCATTAATGTTGCAGGCCTGAATATCTAGCATGAGTTTTGTGCAGTAGATAAAAGAAACAAGTCCAGTTTGATCCTTAGCAGAATGAGCCAAACATTTATTTCCACCTATTAACCCCACTCTTATTTTCCTCAGGTTTGGTTCAAGAACCGTCGTGCTAAATGCCGCCAACAGCAACAGCAGACCAGCGGTCAGCCCAAGCCCCGTCCCCCTAAAAAGAAGTCCTCTCCACCCCCTGAGCTGACCTCTGACCCTGGTGCCAGCTCCTCAGTAGCAGCTGCCCCCGGCCCAGCCGTGCCCCCTAGTGCCAGCACAGGGACAGCACCAGTTTCTGTGTGGAGTCCCACCTCTCTATCCCCCCTTCCTGACCCATTGTGTGGCTCCAGCACACCCTGCGTGCAGCGCCCCGCTCCCTATCCTATGAGCTACGGTCAGCCCTCCACCTATACCCAGGGCTACAGCTCCTCTCCTTACTTCAGTGGATTGGATTGTAGCCCGTACCTTTCTCCCATGACCAGTCAGCTGTCCGCAAGCGGGGGCACCCTCTCTCCCCTCACCGTGCCCTCCATGGGCGGCTCGCTCAGCCAGTCACCCTCCCTCTCCTCCCAAGGATACAGCACCTCCTCGCTGGGTTTCAGTTCCGTAGACTGCCTGGACTACAAGGACCAGCAGGCCTGGAAGCTCAACTTCAGCACCGTTGACTGCCTCGACCACAAATTCCAAGTGCTATAGAGGAGAAAGTGGGCAAGTGAAGAAAAAGAACAGGACGGAAGAAGAATGAGGAGAAGACGGATGAAGAGTAAATGAAACAAAACTGTTGCTTGAAATGCCGGAGACATTTAGATGATGAACAGGACTGAATCAGCAGGATTCATGTGATCTCAGAGGTGAAAAGGGGTGCCCATTTTGGAACAGGTGAAGACTGTTCCTCTGTAATCCAGACCTGCTCTGTGATTGGCGGAGAGTGAAGGGACTCCTCAAGTATACTGATCAGTCATCATTATTAACCATTTACCTCACACACACACATGCAAACACTAACACACAGACATCCATTAGAACATATTTCACAACACTTTGAAGGAAATATCACTTTAAAACACAGGCATACACACATCACACAAAGACAAGCACATACGATAAATAGAGGGAAACTTCTCAGTTTCTCTGGATATATAATTAGCTCTTTATGGCACAAAGTTCTTTCTACTTTTTTCATAAGTTTGGTTTGGTTTGTCTGTACTGGGAGGCATTAGAAGTTCTTGTGTTGTGCTTTTAGCTTGCTGTTATTTATGTATTGTTAAATTATGTTAACTTATACAAATAATATTGTTTTCTGTTAGTTTGAGTTAATCGTTACTAATTAAACTTCATTTAATTGCATTGCATGCATGCTGTTGATATATATTTTCTATTTGGGTGACCTTGTGTTGAAAAAATGTTGGTGTTAACAACTGTTGTTATACTGCTTTGAACGAATACATTCAGATGGGAGCTACATTAAAGGTTTTATTTTCTTTCTCTTAGTTTAACTACACAATTAAATGTGGCTTTGTTTCACAAGATTTGTCTAACATGAGTTGTCTAACTCTGTTTCTCATTGATTATGCAAGATGAAGTACTACCATCATTAATAAATACATAGAACAAAAGATTCACGTGAGAAAACGGGCGGAAATCCCTTAAAACTTAACTTAAATTCAGTTATATCTGTCCCTTACTGAACAAGCATACATGGCTACAAATTTAGAGGTTACTTTACAAAATGCGAGGTAAAAATATATATAAGGACTAAATTAATAATAAATATAAGCACTAAAAATGAAAACACACTATGCATTCCTAAGCATCAGCAAGGTAACTGGTAATTCAAACTAATGAACTTGATTTTTAACCAACTAAATTGAAAGCAGATGAAAGTTCAGTACTTTGGGTCTAGAAACATGAAGTGCAAGATTCACATTCATCTTCTCCTCGAGTCACTGTGACACCCTGGGGGTTGGATACACAGGTGGCCCACACAGAGGAGGCATCTGGGGGTCCAGAAGGTTGTTGCGATGGTGTTGTCTGGTAATCGTGTTGCTGTGATGGTGTGGTGTGGCTGACTCCGCCCATGTAGCCGGGTGTGCGGGGTTATTTTAGACAATGACCCGGAGAGCACCTCAATCTCCTTACTGTTGACAGAACACGACTCTAAAGCAATTAAACAGGATTACTGAAGCTCCCTCTCTCTCTTTCACCTCCTCCACAACTCTCCATGCATCTCCTCCTGTTGATTCCAGTTCCCTCTCTGTCTGCTATGACTATTCTATGACTATTCCATCATTCTTTCCTCATCTGTCTCAGTATGGTCCCACACTCAGTATTAGAGTTGCAGTCATTTACCCTATTTTTTAGACAATAACATGTCTACAAATTAATGAATGTCTTGGCATTAGTTAATACAACAAAATGTCAAATTAAGTGACGTACAAAACCAGTATAGCACAAAGACACTAGTTAGTTAGGTTTCATGATATTTTCACATTTTCACAGTAGACAAAATTAAAACAAAACAAAACATTTGGACATTTTCTGGTTGTCAAAATTTAGTGCAAAATTCCTATAGTTAATGTGATGAACTACACATATGTGAACTTCCAACATCCACAAAAATTACTTAAGATGCTTAAAACTAAAGCTGGCTAGTAAAAGTAAAAAACTGGCTAAAAATGTGAGAAACAATATACACTGATGGCCCTATATAAACATGTAGCCTATGTAATACAGTAGCCCCCAGAAGACCAAAAATTTCAGTGTCACTGCATCAGTTACAAAATACCAAACCAAGTGGTTTATTTAAAAATAAATTATACTAAACCTTTTTTTTTTCCTGTGAGCTCACTCCCTTTTTTTTTCTTTATGTACATCTCTCATGACTATACCTGTATGAAGACAGTGAAAGATGTGGAGTTCAGTAACTCTAAACATACTCACAGGCCTTTCTCTCTCTCCTCTGTGCCATCTTTCATGCCCTCTCTCACTTGTTCTCTCTCCATCCACCCCTCCACCCGTCCTGAGTGCTTCATAATCCCACTCTGACCTGAATAAAACCACATGTACTGTTTCCAGGACGAAGGGTGTGTGTGTGTATGTGTGTGCAAATGTTTATGTATAGGTCACAAGTGAACATATTTTTTTTTTAATCTGAAAAATTAATCATGTGACATTGTTTTACTTCATATGAACATTTCTCTGTGTGTATAACACGTTTAACACAAGTAAAAATTGTACAGTAGCTGTTTGGTCTATTATCTCTGTCTGTCTGTGTAGTCTTCCTCGGTCAACTCTCTTTTCCTCTCACCCTCCCCCTGTTTCTCCAGATATTAATCGCTCTCTCTGTGACAGATTGTCTGTAGTTCATGCAAGAAGACAAAAGGAGAAGCTGCTGAGCCTTCAAATCTAACAAATCACACACAACACACTTATGAACACACACACACATAACCCACAAACTAGCATGTAGTTACATATGGGTTATTCTATAATTGGAGATACATTTGGCATTTCAGAAAGTTAAGAAAAAAACTGTTCACTAACAGAAATTCTTTCCAGTATCTTACTGAAAACATATTCAATTTTAATAATTCAGTGCTTGCCACACAAAAATTACTTAGTTTTTTTTATACTTTTAATGAAAAAACAAATGTCTTTATAGTATTGTTTGTCAACTCTGTTACGGACAAATTAGGCACTGTGCAGAAATAACAATAAATCATAATGGGAAAAATCCTTCTTATTTCATTAGACAAACAGTCCTTACATTCCAACACTTGAAAGAGATCATATTTCACCTATGCATACCTTAAAAAACAAAACAAAAAACCCCCCCTGTCTTCACAGAACTGTCCACTTGGAGCAAGTATTTTTCATCTGAAAATTTAATATATATAATATCCAGTAAAAAAATGAAATGTTGTTGAAATATTATAAAGGTGGAACAACATCTCAATAATGTTTGAGATTTTAAACAACAATTTTATTGTTTTTTTGTGAAAATAGTTCATAAACAGAGTTGACCCTTAAAGTAACAGAAGTGTAAAGTAACAGAATTGACAGAATTATCCGGTGGACTGTCAGTTCTGTTACACTATTGTCAGCATTGTTATTCTACCTTGGTAACAGAGTTTGACGGTAACAGAATTGACAATTTTATTTTATTTTTGCCAAAAACTCCACTTGCTGGCATAAATGTTAAGAGCACATGACACTAATGAAAACACGATTGAAAGACTTTTAAATAACAAAATGTGTGATCAGTAATAAATTCTGTTTTCCTTTTGATATTGGGGTAACTTGACGTTCTACAAAATAACTCTTGGTGTAAGAACTATTTAGATTAAAATATTTTCTTAGAGAGAGCACAAAGACTTTCCAGTGCTTCAGACCTTATCAGTGAAGGAAATTGACATCATTTCCTGTATCTTACACAGTTGTGGGAGATAATTCCACCAATTTAAAGGGAAAATATGGTACAGTAACAGAGTTGACGCAAGATTTACGGACACACATATTTATAAGAAAAAAGTTAATTTTAAATAATGTAGTAAGTGACTATTGAGGGCTTTTATAAATAAAATGAACAAAATATTACCAAAAGAAAAGTACTATAAATATTTTGTTTACACATTGATACATGATGGAAAAAAATACACTAATTCGGACAAGAAGAAATAGTGTTTTTCAGCTATTTAAGACACTTTTTAAATAAATTATTATATTGCTATGGACATCTTGTAATTCATAACAATGAGCAACAAATTATGAAAATAATTTAAAAAATAACCATTTGAAAAAAAAAACAGAAAAAAAAATTCTTCGGACATCAAATGTACCCGCAATTATAGAATCACCCACATGATACTTAACCAGACAAATACATTACTTACTCTACCATATTACAGATTCTCTCACACACATAGACCTGAAACTATGCAACTGTAAATACACTTACAGGTTCTGAACGACAGGTGGATGTTAATGTAGTTACAGGATAAATTAAAAGTGCTTCTTTCTAAAAACACCTGGCGATGAGTGACTAGTCAAAAAGAAAGTAAAAACAAAGAAGACAAACACACAAGCTCAGTTGTCGAACAGTAAAGTGTTATATATAAATTAAGTTTTTCGACTCCCATCTTTTCGAAGGCGTGTAGGGTACCTGTTATTCTGCGATGCTGTGCATATCGCTGGAAAGAAACAACTCCCTCTGCTGGTCGTTCTAGTGGTGACAATATCACAGAAAACGGTAAGTTCGCATCGCGGTCTAGCTTATGATTTATACCAGCAAACACCTTATTATTTATGGATCACTATCACTGACATTTTTTCTGTTTTATTTGCCGTGAAAGTCAAATGTGTATATTCATTGTTGTATGTCTGTATTTATGTAGCATTTCGTTCCACTGTATGTCCCCACATGTAGCGGAATGACAATAAAGCTCAACTTGACTTGACTTGATATTTAATATATGAGTGAAGATACAGCTGTATGTACAAGTAGCTTTCTTTCTGTAAATTAATTTGCTTTCTAAATTTTGATGTTAATTTTTTATACCATATTTATAGACCCTCTGGCATGCCTATACAATCAGGTAGCTTAAAATTGTTTATGTTTTTATGTTACCTTTCCGCATCCTCATATGAACCCTCTTCACTGTGCCTTTGCTATGCTTAGACTTGGATAAAATGCAGACAGATTAACCTTTTTTTTCCCCAGACCACATTCGTTTTAATCTAGGCTACTACTTGAAGGTAAACTTACAATTGTTCTCATGTTAAAATACTGCCTTCTATACTAGTTTAATGTACAAACAACTAAAACTAAGCTGACTTAAGAGTATAAACACACTGATGCTTTGAAAACACTGCTTCACCAAGAGGAACTTGCAAAAAAATCCACAGTAGAATAACCAGTTTCAGTTCCTTATTCATCAATAACACATTGACAGTTTCAGCTTGGTAAAGAAACAGTCGTTGAATGTAAATATTGGATGCTATATATTAAAAGTATAGGAATCTTGTGTAACAATTATTTCACCTGGTAGGGAAAGAAATTAAAAAAGTTTTAGCATGCATTTCTTTAAATGCTGGAATTTGTTTCTTTAAAATTAGCAGGATTCAACTTTCACCATTTCTTCAATAATTTTTATTGAGCAACATTTAAAAGATACTCTAAACACTAGATCATAGGACTAGGCCATGATGAATTTGGGTGCGTTTATAAATGACACTGAAAAGTCAGTTTGTGTAACATCTATTTATTACCACCAGAATATGAGAAATTTGGAAAATACAAAGATCAGCTTATTTAAATTTCCGAATAAGAAAAATAAAAGAAGCACAAACATGAGGTTACATTGTGTATCACGAATAGAGGGAAGGAGCAAAGTTCTACCCAAACAAATTGAAAGACTCAGTACTACAGTACTAAACGTAAAGAATATTTTTTGCTACACTCTGTGACTCTAATGCCGATATTTAATTTGACAAAACTGGAATTGTAAGAGAGGAAAACGAGAGACAGAAAAAGAGAGAGAAAGATAAAGAAAGGAAAGGAGAGAACAGGATGTTAGTCGAACAGTGAGGTTGAATGAGAGGCTGGTTTAGAGCGCCCCCCTGTGGCTGCCTGAAGTTATAACAGGAGGAGCAGGATCGGCTTTCACTACAATATGAAAAAAGAAAAAGAAAACGACTTCAAAACTGATTCTCTGCGGATTAATCCTTTTTTCTAAAGAACAATTCATTTATGCATTTTAAAGAAAAAAAAGACACCATATCGACAATAATAGCAATCATCAATATTACAAGTAACAACTTTTTAACCAATAGATGCTGGTTTGCAGTTGAATACGATTCTGCTTTGCTGATCACATCACCCACAGACACTCACACAGAGAAGAAGTCCGACCCCACACTCACCTCCACTATGAAGGACCAAGTAAGGATTCAAGCTGGACATGGATGGATCAAGGGGGCAGGAAGGGGAGGGTAAATGAGGTGAGATTAAAAACATGTGAGTTGGGGGACTGGCGAGGACCGGTTTCAATAAGGTGGACTGAGGCAGTTTTAGTAGCACCCTGCTGTGGAAGTTTCCGCTCCCCTTAAGCAGACTGACCCCAGACACCACCCTGTTTTTCTCTCTGGACAGCAGAGTAAGAGTGAGCGCAGGGCGAGACTTCTTCTCTTTACACGCGTGCTGAATGTGTGGCCTTAAGCGGGCAGGGGTGGACCTCGTTTACGCTCCAAATGTGAATGTGTGAGTATGTGTGTGTATGTATGTGTATCTGTGTGTTTGTGTGCATGCATGTGTGTGTGTGTGATCAGCAGCACCTGTTACATGCACATATAGGTACCCTACGCGTCATTTAGACAGCACTAGCAGACTGAGACACAGTTACTCCCCATCACTGATACTCTAAACTCTACCAAGAAAAGCAGGAGGAGAACAAGTGGAGAGACAGAAAGAAATAAAGAGGGCAATAGGAAGAAGGGGTGAGTTTAAGCGCGCTCTCCACGGATGCGGCGTGCCAGCTGGATGTCTTTGGGCATGATGGTGACACGCTTGGCATGGATGGCACACAGGTTAGTGTCTTCAAACAGACCGACCAGGTATGCCTCACTGGCCTCCTGCAAGAATACATGCAAAAATCGGACAGTTAATTAGGCAAAAAACTGTGAAATCAAAATCGAAATCTTCAAACATGAATGTGTGCAAAAAAGTTCAACATTTAAGGAATACAAAAAACAAGACCAAATACATAATATTTTGAATTGGATTTAATTTTTATATTTTGTTTTCATTTAAATTTTAAAGTTGTTATTTAAGCCTTTTTGTAATTTTTTTTGTTTTTGTTTGAATATGTCTATATAGTTTTTTTTTTAACTAAATTTTTGTTTAAGTATATATAAATTTGTTTATTATAAATAAAGTTTCTCAAATCAAAATTTAATTTCATTTAGTGTTGATTTTATTCCCACTAATGAAAATGTATTTTATGGTTTCAGTTTTAGTTTAGTTAGCTATAATAACCCCGATGCGTACCTGCAGTGCACCAATGGCGGCGCTCTGGAAACGCAGATCAGTTTTGAAGTCCTGGGCAATCTCTCGAACCAGACGCTGGAATGGCAGCTTACGGATCAGCAGCTCAGTGGACTTCTGATACCGACGAATCTCACGCAAAGCCACAGTACCAGGCCTGAAGACAGGAAAGATGCATAATGCAGGGGTCCTCACATCTCTTTCTTTGCTGTGTATAATAACAAGTCTGGATTATCACCTGTAGCGATGAGGTTTCTTGACTCCTCCAGTCGAGGGAGCGCTCTTGCGGGCAGCTTTGGTAGCCAGCTGCTTACGAGGAGCTTTTCCTCCGGTGGACTTACGAGCAGTCTGCTTAGTACGGGCCATTGTTAGTCAATATCACCTGAGAGAAAGGAAAACACTGAGTATTTTAGAACACAGTTATGTCATGGTCAGATTATGACATACAGGCAGGAATGTAAAACAACTCTAGGAATAAGTTAACATGTTTAATAGTGCTTTCTCCTAGCTGTGTAACATGAAGCACGGAGTCTTCTGCACAGACAAAGATATAAAAGTGAGTAAATCTCTACTATAAATAGCGTCTCTAGATTTGCACTTGTTTTGGTATTTGACTCCCTGCCCCATATGCTATTTCAGGCCACTTCCTCCAGCACGTCACATTAAACCCAATAAATAAAAGTAACCACTCAGCGTGGACTGATACAGCCTTTCAACCAATCGCAGACGACTGTAAAACAACAATAAAGCGGTAGCCAGTAGAGTTTGAAGAGCGGAATCAACTAGCCAATCACAGGCCGTTCTGCCAGTTGTGGGGGCAGATCAGCCTGTCTAAGCCCCGCCCTAAACCGCAAGATTATGGCTGCAATTTGAACGGCAACTGGAGAGAGTCCGTGCATTGAGGCACAGGGGAGGACGTAAACTTTGAAATAAAATTCAAAATCTAATGCATACAACGCAAAACCCATAACACAATACGGTAGCAGACAACCTTGGGTAAATAAATAATCGCTTAGAAGGAAAATCTACCGCGAATTTACGCCGTTTGACCGAAGTAAATAGAGACATACGAAAGTGGGACGGCTTTCAGTGTGTCCTCCGACACGAAAAGGAGAGCCTATTTCTCTCGCGTCTCGCCATCGGCTTTCTCATTTTCAGACGATGGGATTTTAACGTTTTAACACTTAAAATAAACATTATTCTGCAGGAAAGTTTCACAAAGCTGTTGAAAAGTATTTCAGAGAGGAGACAGTGATGCATTGGGGCACTTACCTCAGGTGAACGTATTTTAATTCGCGCGGTGAAATATGTGCTCGGCTTGTCTGGCAGTGTCAGTATTTACTATCTCACACACAATGGGAGCGGGGCGGCCAGAGCCAAAATGGCCGCGATGTCAATCATTTTCTCCCAGAATGCACCTCAATAAAACACAAAATTGCCGATTTTTACAGTACCAGTTGCGTTATGAATTTGCTTCTCCATTAAGAATTTCCTTGGCTTAACGCCAAGTGTAACAAAAGTGATTAATATTAAGAATTAGAAACACTGTGTTTCAGATGGGGTTTTACTGAAATCCCTTTGTTTTTCTGTTTGTTCCATGAAGGTCATCAGGTTTAGAGAAGGCAGGCTAATGGGTTCATCCACTGCTGGTTATATAATAATAATAATAATAATACTAATGATGATCATTTATTTTATTATTATTGCGGATCTTAAACATTTTCTGTTAATTTATCAGTTTACTTCTTTACTAAAAATAGCTCTCAATTTAAGGTATTTTAAGTTCATATATTATTATTTTACAGATACAGAAGTTTTATGGCCCTAATATATCCTTCAGACATCTGGTTTTCATGTATCTGAGGGTTGGCAATGGATCATCTGAGATCAGTCAGGCTGACATTCAAAACCACCCTCCAGTCATGCAGAAACTCTATCTTAACCGAAGACTGCATTCCTCTCCCTCATGCTTGCTATCTTTAAGGCTTCAGTGACATTTCAGGAAGGATGTGCCATTTTCTATGTACCAAAACACATTTGGTTTATTTTTATATGCCTCATAGTAGTTGCATATGTGTAGAAGCACTCAGCACGCAGTTCTGCATTTAGACTACAAAATCTGGCAGGACTGTAATATGATGTAGCATGCTGAGTGATTGTCTTACGAGTCCTGAAAGCTTTTAGTTAAGGATCAGGGAGTCTCAGAGCCTAAAAGTGCTTTAATGTGACAATGAAGTCTTTAATGTGACACGCTCTCTATTTCATGTATAAATTGGGTAATGCACCAGATGCATTTAAAGATTAGCAATGGTTGCTCGGTAGAAGCAAAGTGGGTCTTATATTTATTTAACTTTTGGCGTACATATGTGATATATATACATATGTGTGTGTGTGTGTATGTGTGTATATATATATATATATACACACACACACACAGGTGCATCTCAAAAAATTTGAATATCGTGAAAAAGTTCATTTTTTCTTGTAACTTATTTCAAAAAGTGAAACTTTCATATATTTTAGATTCATTACATGTAAAGTAAAACATTTCAAAAGTTTTTTTGTTTTAACTTTGATGATTAGAGTTTACAGCTCATGAAAGTCAAAAATCCAGTATCTCAA
>JAFVLL020028568.1:6833-61968 GCA_021397915.2 Tor tambroides | reverse complement strand
CAGACTATTTTTTTTCTCTGCATTTTCTGGTCTTTTGTCTGCTCTTCTGCCTGTCATGGCACAAAGCCCAAAAAGAAAATGTGGTTTGTTGTATAATGGTCAGTTAAATCTCCTCCTCCATCTCCAGTCAAACTAATGTCTCTATTTTCCTCATTGTACAGCTGTTTCCTGAGACCGGACCACGGCAAGGCGGAACCAGACTCACCATCACCGGAGAGAACCTGGGTCTGCAGTTTAGAGACATTATGACAGGCGTTCGGCTGGGAAAAGTACCCTGTGTTCCTATTGAAGAGGAATACATTAGTGCGGAAAGGTGGGTAAAACATAGTTTTTTGGCTTCAATTCAATACTGTGAATCTGCATTGAAACAATCGCTATTGTATAAAGCACATAAAAAAGTGACTTGACTTGATTACCGCCATATTTAGTTTTTGGCAGAAATGAAAACGAGGCTTTGAGGAATAGAAATACAGTGTGTTCTGTGGATTCTACTGTTGTTTAACAACATGCCAATTGTTTCAGAAGATCTATAGGTCTATAACACTCTTACTTTTCACTGTATAATCTGTCAATCTCAGTCCACGGAGTGCATTTTTAATGCATTGTTAGTTCTGGTTACTGATTATTCTTTCAGCATAAGTGTCTAGTAGATCCATTTAACACATTTTACCACATCTAAATCAAGAATCCTTGCAGTGCAGAAATCAGTGTAGAAAATGCAGAAAAAAAGTCTGCAGATTCCATCTGGGCCGACTAATAAATCAGACACAGATTAATTATAGTAATAATATTTACTTGTGCTGTATCATATAAATCCATCCATTCACCTTCGTCCCCTTGAGGCCTTTGGTAACTTAGCGGTGCTGTTAATCACAAACCCTAAAGAGGATTCCGATGTTTTTCTCTTCTGCAGAATTGTGTGTCTGCTGAATGACGCCACAGGATACCGCGTACAGGAAGCCCAGGTGGAGGTGTGTGTGAGAGACTGCCTGGCTGACTACAGAGCCCTCTCACCCAGGGCTTTCACCTTTGTGGTGAGTGTCTAAGAGTCTGGAGACACTTCATCCTACAGATCCATTCAGATCTGCCTGTCTTTTGGATAATTTAAATGCAAATTGGATGCATATAATTCCAAACTTCTGTATAAATGCACTACCTTTATTTATAACTTTCTGTTCATCAGCTTTGCCATTACAGGAATAAATGACAATATAAAATATGTGACCTGTGCTGGCAAAATGAGTCACAGTGAGCAAATTTTCAAAATTGAGTTATTTTTATTTTCGCATTCTCCATTAGAAAACACTTCAAAATGATGAATGATTTGTTGAAATCCGACAAAAAATGCCTGAACTACACCCGTTTGAAGTCGACAATGTCAGCAAAGTCAATTCTGAGAAAAATCGATTTAAAATTTTCTAAAGGTTCCAAAGCAAAATCACCTAGCAATGTTGCATTGTTTCCTCCATTTCTTTTCTTAGTAATAATTACTATATTAATAAATCACAATATAGCCATTTTTTATTTGATCTTTGTTATTGAAAAATAAGAACAGTTGCAAAAAAAAACAACAACAGCAGAAGAAATATAAGAAAGATACAAATAATGCATTACTTTTTTTCATTTTACATTTAACCAAAAGCATTCAAGTAAGAAAAACAAATAATAAAATGTAAAAATCACTTCACTGGGCTATGGGTGAACATAAGAGACTTCTTTTAAAAACTTTACAATTTTTTGCCAACCTGAAACTTTTGAAAGGTAGTATGTATCAGTATTGAATGAGGTTCTACTTGCAAAGAGTTCGTGGCTTTATACATTTTAATAATAATGTTTGCAATAAGATTCCAATAACAAACAATGTGCTTCTTCAATATGTAATTTTCTTCCTTAGACGCCGTACTTCACACGTGTTCAGCCCGCTCAGGGACCTCTTTCAGGGGGAACCAGAATCACTATTGAAGGAAACCATCTCAACGCTGGCAGCTCTGTTGCGGTCAACATTGGGCGCCACCCTTGTCACTTTAAAAAGTAATTCTTTTCTTTATCTCCTGTTTTTCTTTTTGTTGGTGCCATTGTTTAGCAGTTTCTCAGTTCTGAAAAGGAAACTCTAAATTGTGAGATATAAACTTGCAATTGTGAGAAAAAATTGGGGTGGAAAAATAAATCACAATTTTGGGATGGAAAATCAGAATTTTGAGAAGAAAAATAAAAATTGCTTATTTAAACTGGAAATTCTGAGGTAAAAAAGTCAAAATTGTAATATGTATAAACTCATTACGAATTTATAACTGGAAATTCTGAGGAAAAAGTCAAAATTGCAGGATGTAAACACAATTACAAGTCGTCACCTTGGAATTATAAGGTTCTATCTGCATTCTGAGTGGTTTTGAGATATTGAGCTTCAAAGTATTTGCATTACATATAGTAAAAATGATATGGGGAACCAGTCTCTTTCCTACATGAAAATGATAGAGACCCTAAATGTATTCTAAATGTACAATATCAAAATCCTCTCAGATTTTTAAATGGGGATTTTTGGAACAGGTCAAATGCAGAACAGGTCAAGGTCAAGTCATTTTCTGCTTGGAATTATAAGGTTCTATCTTCTAAGCTGATGATGAAGCTACAATTTTCCAAAATACAAATAGTTTTTTTTATCATTTGTTTTAAAACATAAAATTAGTGTTGTAACAATGTGTCAACATGTATGAGAAAAGGTAAATTTAATGCTTTCTATCACATTTATTCCATATTTTAGGACAAATATTTTTTTCTTGGTTAAGTTAGGCACAAAAGGCAATACTAGCCTAAATATTTTGTCCAGTGCTAATGTTAATTTTAGCTAGGATTATAGTGGGTAATTAAACACATTATTGAGGGAACAGTTAAGGCAGCTAACGTTACTCTAATCCATCTGACCAGGACTTTATTACACAAAAAGCGGCACAGGGAAAATGTCATTCTCTTTAAATCAGTATGGCCGAGATAACATGCTGACGTTTATTGTTGTAATTAAGACCCCATCATTTAAATTGTTGACTATTTGATATTTAAGGCTTAATGTTGTAAAATTTAAGACATTTTAAGACTTTAAACTGCATGAATATTTCGCCAATCATAACATATTCGGGTCTTTAGCGACCCAGACTGCCAGTACGGATGCATCTCTAACTGCTGCAATAGCAAACTCTCCTGATATTTTAAGAACAATAAAAAATAAATAAATAAAAAAAGAATAAAATAAAGCATACTTCCTTACCTTTTGAAACTTAGAAGGGTTCGAGTTGAGCAGATGATTTTACCATCACTGCCATCGTCAGAGCGCATTTCCCCAGTATACATTCAGCATCTGCCTCATATTCGCGATCTCAATATATTCTCAAAACTATCGTTTTCAGCATCTCCAAAAACAACATTTTGATCGCTATTCACCACATCCATCATCAAACCACAGTGACACTTATATTTCATTATGTACAGTAATTGCTCTGCAGTAAGGCCATTCAAGCCAGTTCAATTTTTGTAGATGATATTGTTTTATGCAAGGGCTAATTATGAGTGAAAAATCATGTCATCATTATGTTTTAAACAGTGCCACTTACTGGGAAAAAAGGTAAATTGAACTTATTGATTTTGCAGACACGTAATTATGTTGTTTAATGTTTAATCTTTCCTGCTGTTACGGAGCAGTCCGGCGACATGACAAAGAACGTTGATCCTGATTGGTCCTCTTGCATGCATTCGAAGTGCTGATTGGCCGATTCGCAGATAGAACCTTATAGAACCAAGTTAGAGTTTGACTTATAGATAGAACCTTTTTGTTTTCTAAATAAAAAGTCCTAAAATGTACAAAACTTAAAAAAACCCATCACATAATGTAAATAAGTTGTCACAGAATAAGAATATGTGAATAACTCAATTTTGACAAAAATGTCAGATAGAACCTTATAATTCCAAGGCGACGAAGTGTATAACTGGAAATTCTGAGAAAAAAAAGGCAAAATTGCAAGATGTAAACTCGCAATTATGGGTTTATAACTGGAAATTCCCTGGAAAAAAGGCAAAATTGCAAGATGTAAACACAATTATGAATGTGTAACTTGAAGTTCTGTGGAAAAAAAGTCAAAATTGCAAAATGTAAACACAGTTATGAGTTTTATAACTTGCAGTTTATATCTAAAAAGTTATAATTGTGAAATATTAACTTGAACTTGCAAGAAAAAAATCTGATTGGTGAGGCAAGTCACAATTATCTTTTTTTATTTATTTTTTTTAATTCTGTAGCAGGAACAAGATTCCGTAGTTTAATAATAAGGCAAAAGCCCCAAACTATGAAAAAAGCATACAGTTGTCTGTTTGGCTGCCCTTCTGTCTGTCTTGTTATCGTTTTATCCCTCCATCTGTCTGGCTTTCTTTCTAACTTTGTGTTTCTGTCTGTCATATAGTTTCTGTTTGTTTGTTTGACTGTTTTATATGTTCCATAGGCTCTGTGCCAGTCATTTTGATGGTTAGCCTGTTGGCTGTTTTGGTGTAGCATTTGCCAACGTACAGTCTCCACTCGTTTGTTAATGTGGTCCTTTTTCTCTCTCTCGCTTTCTCTGCTTATTCGTCTGCCAAGTTGTCTCCCTCTGTCTTTATCTGTATCCTTCCAATAAGCTGTCTTCCGGCTTCTCACCTTAGCACGTCCACCTGTCATTCCGTCAGTCAAAACGCCCAGGCCCGTTTTTTTTTTTACCCCTCGGCGTGTATCTACAGCATAAAGAGACACTTTGAAGGCAAGAACATCAGCGACGTTATGGCACAGGCGGTCCCGGTCGATTGTGCGCTTCCGTTTGTGGACGGGGACAGTGAATGAGTGTTCCTGCCGTCCACCTCTCTATCTGTAGCACCAGACCGCTCTGCATTGCAGCGGAGAATAAAAACATTGTCTCGCTGCCAAGTCTCAGACATGAGAGAGGGAGAGAATGAGGATTACCGCGGTTCTCGCTGACTGAGACGTCAGCCACACCTGGTCTCAGAGCCAGGGTTCACTTCAGAGAGAAAGTCCACTTCCTGTTAACCCATTGTGCGAGGGTGTTAAAGGGATAGTTCCCTCAAGAATGAATGTACTCTCATCATTTACTCACCCTCACATTGTTCCAAACCTGTGTGGAACAAGAAAAGAGACGTTTTGAATAATGTTCACGGTGCTCACTTCAGTGAAATGAAAATGGATGGAGGTCGAAGTAGATTCATGCCCCAAAAAAGCTACAATTAAAGGAATTGTCCACCCCAAAATTAAAAATTGGTCATCTTTTACTCACCCACGTTGTTCTAAATATATGTAACTCTCTTTCTACTACAGAACACAAAAAGAGAAATTTTGAAGAACGTTCACACTGCTTGCTTTAGCACAATGAAAGTGGATGGAGACTAGGGGTGTTCATGCTCCAGAAATCAATCTTCACAATTAAAGGGATAGCCCACCCAAAAATTAAAGTTCTGTCTTTATTTACTAACCCTCATGTCTTTCGAAACCTGTTCAGCTTTCTTGTGTAACTTTCATTCTTTTGCCTTGAAACACTGAGACATTTTTCAAAGTAACAACTTTTATAAAGACAGAAAACCAAAGATTTTGGAGCAACAGTAGGGTGAGTAAATGATGACTGAATTTTTGCCTAGACTGTTCCTTTAGAGAATTATAAAAGTCGGTCAGTGCTGTAGCGCTACGGGCGTCCCGAGTTCGAATACCGACTCGAGGACCTTTGCCGATCCTGCCCGCTCTCTCTTCCACTTCACTTCCTGTCAGCTCTGATCTTATAATAAAGGCAATCATAAAACGCCAAAAACAAATCGACATTTGCACTATATTTTAATCCATAAAATATCATTGAATGAGGACCAGTCTAAATTTGAATGAATTATTCACTGAAAGTCATTGAAAGATTTAGTCCCTATTGCACTTTCATTGCATGGAAAAGAGCAGCTTGGACATTTTGTAAAACATCTGCTTTTATGTTTTGCGGAAGAGAGAGTCAAACTGATTTCAAAAGACACGAGATCTTCATTTTCAACTGAAACCTCCCTTTCATATGCCCTGCTTCTTTTTTCGTGTGTGTTTTGTGTCTTCCATTCATAATATCCAGTGAATTCATATTCAAATTTATTCTACATGTCTGTAATCCAAATTACATATTTAAAATGCAAAATCTCTAAAAAAATATCCCAAAGCAATGATTGCGTTTTGCACTTCATTCCGTTGAATGTCTGTATATTTTACCTTTGAGGAAATTTCTGGCTTATCCACTCTAAAACTCACTCTCTTTGCACTCTTCCATCTTTTTATTTTTTTTATTTTTTGTTTGTGACAACCACCTTGTCAAAATATGTGCAGTCTTCAGAGGATTTCTGGGGTGTGCATCTTGAAAAGCGTTCCCATGGCAACGTGCTAAGGGGATGTGCATGGAGATTGCAGGCACGTCTCCAGTACAGGAGGAGAGAGTAAAGCAGACAGACAGACAAAAACAGAGCCCAAGTCTTTGAAACCCATATGGTTGTTAACACAAATGATGGAGCTTCATCAAACATACTTAACTCTTACTGAGTACAGAATCTGTGTCATGATGAAATATGAATGTGATGACATGCTTAGACTGATTGTTATGAGAATTACAGTAAACATTTCAGTTGCGCTTTCTCTAACACACCTTCCTCCATGACTGTAGGCGGAGCTCTAAAGAGATCGTGTGCGTGACCCCAGCCGGTGTGAACGCGGGAAGCACTCCGGTTATGGTGGACATTGACTCTGCTGAGCTGAGGAACCCTGAGGTGAAGTTTAACTACACAGAGGACCCCACCATCCTGAAGATAGACCCGGACTGGAGCATTGCTAGGTAGGCGAAACAACTGTTACATGGCCCATCGTTTGAGTTGTTAACTTCAGAATAGAATGGAAGCCTGACTACCATGTTGTTTTGTTGGAACCATGGCTTAGAGGTTTGTTTATGTGCCCTGATACATTGAGCAATCATGGAAGAAACACAAGTTTGAATCTGTTTCCTGATCTTTTCCCCTTTATTCCTTCATTGTCCTCCAATAAATAAATATTTATATATTTATTTGTTCATTTTTTTATTTATACTTTTTGTTTTTATGAAGATGGAGAACAATGTTTAGGTATCTTTAAGGTCATTTTAAGTAGCACACATCAAATTTCTTTTAACTATATTGTAGATTAAGGCCTGTATAAATCAAAGATGGTAACTGTAACAATAACGATAACTATAACGTTTTAATCATTCAAATCCCATGAGAATAGGCATGTTCACACTACAGCTATAACGATAATGACACTGAGGAACGATATCTTTATGATTACTTTCAAAATTATTTGTGGCTAAATGTGCTACGAGTTTCACATGACGAACCTTAGCCGATTGTGGCCCAAAAATTGCTCACAGAAAAATATAAACTGTTGATAATTTGTACACTGGATCTAGATATGTCGAGCTTCAACGGACGGTATTTTGACGTTTAAAAAATATGTACACTTCACCTTTATAAAATGTGTTTTTTTTTTGTTTTTTTTTGTAGTGGCATTGTGGTTAGCATACGTGCTCCAAAACATGGTGTTGTGGTGCTCATGTGGTAGTCATGGGTTCAAATCTGGCCCACTTTGCGTCCCAGTTCACCTGTCATCATTTTCTGTCATATTTCTACTTTCTCTCTTAATAAAAATGGCAAAATTAAAAATCTTGGCAATTCCTTCTACCTCGCTGAAGGAAGTTGGAACAACAAAGAGGTAATAAAAATCAATACAAAGCCATTTGTGTTACACTTTCTCTTGACACATGAGCAGAACTCATTAAGAGGTTGAAAAATGAGATTCTTTTAGGGGTCAGTCCCTTCACGCCATCAGACGTCTGCACCTGCAAGCAGAGCTGCTGTCAGGTGATGTTTTTGCAGCTTTCCAGGGAGGAGCAGCGATTTGCACTAAAGCATGTCTGTTCTGTTGGTGTCGGGGGTGAAATAAAAACAACAAGTCCATAGAAACACCATCAGCAGTGTCAGATGGGGCAGGCAGGATGGAGCACTTATCACCTGCAACTTCACTGCTCCTGCGGGTTATAGAGCGAGCTCTTTAAAAGCCTGTAGATGAAAAGAAGCTCTCAACACTCCCTCTCTCTCTCGCTCCTCCTCTCTTTCTATCACTCACTTTTTTATTTACCTTTGTGTGGTGTCAGCGGTACGCTCTCGGAGAGCAAAAAGGTGTAAAATGTAAAGCTATATAGCGAAGCTATTGACTTTATGCACTTAGCAGGCATCTGTGTATAACAATTATTAGTTGCTGGTTTTTTTGCTTTTAAAGCGGTATTTGAATGACTTCTGATGTTTCATCCAGGTTGTGTTCCTATTCTCATGTAACCACACCAGTGACTAAACAGAATAAGGTCTGGTTTACATTACGGCTTAATATAAGCCAAAAAAATCCCATTTTAGAACGAAAGAGATTGTCTAAACCGCAACACAGTGATATATTTAATTTGCCACAAAATGGTATAATATATACGCATTGTGTTGTAGTACTGTGTGTGTAATTATACATTGTGTATGTAGTACTTTTTTTAGTATTTGTGTATTTTACTTAAATTATTGTAGAATTCTGTCCTGTAATATTGTGTTTCTCATCTGTGCGTGTATATAGTGTATATATAATACATATATAGTGGTGTGTGTGTGTATAGAAGAATTGTTTACATTACTCATCTTTACATTGACTTATATAAAATATATATGAAACAATTACAATATATTACATACATTTTTTATTTAATTTTTCATATATATATATATATATATATATATATATATATATATATACGGTACTGTAGAAAACGTGGAAGACATTGATTTTTATATTTAGATAATAATAATTTTAATATATGTATGAAGCGCCAAACAGGAAATAATTATATAAAATCTGAATATATAAATGTAAATTGTGAATATATAGAAGTAAATCTGAATATATTATAAGTACATATTCACAATTTACATTTATATATTCAGACTTAAAACCATATATTCGGGTTCACGTCTATAAACTCATAATTTACATTTGTATATTACAATTTGTATCTATATATTTAGATTTATAACTATATATTCGGATTTACGTTTATATAGCAGATTTATAACTATATATCCTGATTTGCATTTATATATTCAGATTTATAAATATATATTCTGATTTACTTCTGTATATTCACAATTTACATTTATATATTCAGATTTGATGTAATTATTTACTGTTTGGTGCTTCATAGATATGGTATATTTTAAATTTATTAGTGTGTGTGTGTGTTGTATTATATTTGAGTTTGATTAAAGAAGTCACTGGCTTTTTCCTTTACTCACATACTCACAAAAGAGTTGTGAGTTGGTTATGTCACGACACACACATACTCACAACCGTGTGTCTGTGTGATTGTGTGTTTTGTTGCTGACCCAGGCCGCCACAGTCAAGCGTGCGCTCTCTCTCCACCGAGCCCTGCTTTGAACGGGGCCATTATCCCCCATGAGTGTGTACCACGGTACCTTTCCCCCTTCTGTCTGCCTCAGAAAAACAAACGCACACACTCAGGGATCAAAGCAGTACCGGAAATGACTGTGCCTGTGCAGAAGTCACCCCTAGCTTGAACAGACATAACTGGAACCCAAACGTTGTGGCCCCAGAGCCTGTGCGCTGACTGAAGCTGTATTGATTTGAGCTGAAAATGCCCTTCAGGGCCACGGCGCAGCAGGTGTCACAGAGGCAAACAGGCAGAGACATCAGCGGCGGTACAGTGTGAGACTCAAACTCACAGACCGCCTGTGTAAACAAGCTTGTGAACACAAGACGTCAGAGTAGGGAACCCTAGGCAAATTAGTATCATGAAACAATTTTGTGTTCGATAAGCCTAAAAAACAGGAGCCGGAGGTACATATAGCATCATCAATTAAAGACGGATGCAAAGAGATCAAAAGTTAGGACAAACAAGAAATAAACCAAGAAAAGTCAGGCCCCAAACTAGCTATGCTAGTACATATAGTTGAAATAAGTTAAACTGTGGACATATTTTCACCTAGCACATCTGGTTTAATGTCATTTGTAAGTATTGAGGTTGGTTGCTGCCACAGTAATACAATAACAGGGCTGCATGCTTGCAATACATCAAGTGTACAGTTGCGTACTTGCAAGCATTGTGACTGGAATGAGATATCTTCTCAGAAAGTGGTAGGCAGAGGATCTATTTGTAGGCAGGGTGTCCTTTTTCTTGTTCCCTGAAGCTTGTACCTGAGTTAAGAGGGATTTCTCTCTGAGACGGACAGAGACATAGAAAAGAGAGACTGAAAGAACTCCACACATACAGTGTGCTGTGAACGAGCAGGTCTCCAAAAACCTGGTAAGACAAACCGAGCTCTAGGGTTAACAGATTTCCTATTGAAACAGGAAATTGGGGCAGGGCGAAGTTAAAGGACTTGTCTCTTTTTCTAAATAGCTAGTTGCATTTTGTTTACATCACAGCCTGGCAAAATTGTACTTGAAATATCACAGTTGATTAAAAAAGAGGCGTGTATGTTTGCAGGAGGGACTTTCTCAGTTTAAATGTAGAGTTTTACCCCCAAAATATCTCTGATTTAAAAGCATTTTTGGCCAGAATTGAATGAATTTAAATAAGTACAGAAATGCGCTAGCATATAGTTAGCCTTGAAGCTAACAGAAGCTGACTGAAAGCTATGAAACTCTTTTTGATTTGATGGGCTCTGTGAATATCATCTAATCTGTTACGACTTATGAAATGGGTGCCGCATATGTAGAGGTAGAGTGTCTTTAAACGCCCGGCTCTTCACGAAAATCCTTTTTGTGTCTCATCGCCAAAAGTGATTATGGGATATATTACCTCTGCTCTGTTTTGCCTCCCTTTGGGATGAAAAGCTTGATAGACTGATATTTCTTCAGATTTCAAGGCCAAGTGTTGAGCTAGACTGTATGATTGGGTTATTGTGCGAGATCTGTACCCATCATGTTTCGATGATGACTTCCTGTTTCTCTTCCCAGCGGTGGGACTCTGCTGACAATCAGCGGCACCAACCTGGCCACCATTAAAGAGCCCAAGATCCGTGCCAAGTACGGCTCTGCAGAGTCCTTCCATGTAAGTATCCTGTTTCCTTGTCCTTTCCTAACATCTCTAGGCTCTTCCTTACTTTTTTCTAATGTTCATCTCACAAAAGCTTCCACATGTTCCTCTGCCGCTGTGTTGCTTAAAGGACTCTGTAACAGCGACACACACAATTCTTACCAGCATTTTTATCTTGAGAAAGGTCACAGAAGTGTCTGTCTGTTGCTTTTTGTTATTTTCTATTTAAACATTTTTTCTCGCAGTCTCAGAGTTTAAGTGTCCTCTGTGTTCCTCATAATCACATTAACAAAATGTTTTAATGTAGCATTAGAATTATCTGACATGCCTTCTGCTGTTACAAAACATAATTTGTGTCCCATTTAATTGTAATTGGGGTCAATCAAAATATTTTAATCAAATTAATTATACAGAATATGTAATGCAAATAATCACATCCATCCATCCATCCTTTTTCCTTGAGAATGACCAAAGATAGAGATCATTTAAATACATTATGTTACTTTGCAGATCAATAAAATATTCAAAAGACAGTGGTTCTAGAAATCAACAACAATAATAAAAATATTAATAATAAATGATTAAGTAGAGTTAAGCAGATGTTAAATCAAATTAATTGCACAATATGTGTAATGCAAATAATGCAATGCATTTATATTATTTATTTATTACATAAATGTATTTATATGTTTATTTTTATTTTTTTCTGAGAATGATCACAGATAGAGATCATTTAAATGCATTACATTATTTTGCAGATAAATCAAAAATCAAAAGAAGTTGGTTTTAGAAATTAATAAGAATAATAATAATAGTTGTTAATATTAAAAATTGTTGTTTTTGTTCATTCAAATAATTAATTGCATTATATTGCAGATGAATAAAACATTAAAGAGATTAAAAGTGGTTTATAATGGGGTTTTTTATCAATAGATGTTGTTTTCATATAATTATGATTATTTCTTATTATTAAAAAATAACACATACTTAATTTGTATAATGAACACATTTAATTGACACGCGACAATGTTGTTTAAAAAAAAGTTTTATTGAGTTTTGTCTCTCTGTTTTCCTATTCTACTCAGAACTGCACAGTTTTCAACAACTCCGTTATGGTCTGTCTGGCCCCATCGGTGGCTGATTCGGATAGAGGCTTTGCTGAGACTGGCAGCGGACCGGATGAGATCGGCTTCTACATGGATAACGTCCACGCCCTTGTGGTCGTCAACGAGAGCTTCAGCTACTACCCGGACCCCGTCTTTGAACCCCTCAGTCCCACAGGCATTCTGGAGCTCAAACCAACATCGCCCCTTATCCTGAAGGTACACTTCACTCGCTTCAAGCGGTTGATGGATTTGTGGTTATTGATGTGAGGTTTATGTGGCCAATTGGAATTTGCGTCATTTGCTGATCACGTTGCCGCTTCTTCAGCCCATATTTGCCTTTCCTGAATAAAAGGAGCAAAAGGATACTGCAAACTAGCTACAGTAATAATTAGAAACTGTCCTCTCCATACGTACCACTTCTTCTTCATCCCTTCGTTTATAAACTTCAAAATGCTGATCACAGGCCCCGGCTGGTTTCTCTTGTAATGAAAGATTCTCTTTTCTTTAAACCAACTGAGGTGAGAGTCGAAGCATGTCGGGTGATATTTCTTTGTTAAATGGAAATTTATTAACGAAACCTTTTTACTTAATGCCCGATCCCCCGCCTGGCTTATTGGGGGGGAGAGAAAACAACCCGGTGCATTAGCAAAGCGAAGGAAAATACGAAAATGCAATTTGGTGAAATAATCAGGGATATTCTGGAGATGCATCACATTCTCCACGCAATTAATTTCTCATCTAATTTGATCTGGGGTTGGCGGCACGGATGAGATGAGAGGGGGAGAGGGAGCAGAATTTGCATTAAAGAGCGTTGTGCCATGGCCTCGCTGAACCCTGAGGATGGGGGGGGGGGGTGCTTTGCTGTTGTTCATCAACATTTCTTTTTCCCGTCCCTTCTGTCCATGTGGCCGCAGAGTATTCCGACCTTTATTTTCCTTCCTGTTTATCTCCATTGAGGAGATCAGTCGCAGGATACGTTCATATCTGTTCAAGCCTCTGGGGTTTTCTTTGCTTTTTTTAAATCAATATCTGCATGACCTTTACGTGTCCAAGGTTGTGTGATGCTAAATTTAATTCAGACAAAAAGAGCCCATTGCTATTATCTTGAAAACCCATTCCAGCATCTTAAAGGAATATTTTAGATATCTATAGACATTCTATAAACATATATTTTCCCTGCCAACATTTTCACTGTTGCCAACACGAAAAAAAAATGCTTATATAAAAGTGTGATTTCACAGTTTTTATTTTATTTTTCAAATTAATTACATTTTATATTGTATATTTTATAGTGTGTGTGAAGACACATACAAATATAATAGAATATAATATGCAAATATATATAAAAATATAATTCTATTTTAATTTTTAAATGTTTATGATGATGATGATGATGATAATAATAATAATAAATGCAAATCTAAAATTATAACCTTAAATTCATTTTTATATAATATATATATAATGTAATTACGTTTATATTAAATATTATACTTTCACATAAATTACTTGTTGCCAACAAATATTGTTGTTGTTGTTTTTTTAAAATATTGTTTATTGCAATAATAATTTTTGATGGAAATTATAGTTATTAGCATAGTTGATGCTTTTAAATATTACATAACAAAGCCCTGTTGAGAATCATGAGGAAAACATTTTTATGTTAAAACAATTCATGTTAGTTATATTTTATTGTTTCTTTTCATATCTGATGATATCTTTTTCTTTTTCTTTTGTCATCACAGGGTCGTAATTTGATTCCTGCTGCTCCCAGTAACTCCAGACTTAACTACACGGTGTTTATCGGAGAGACGCCGTGCGTTCTGACGCTCTCTGAGACCCAGTTGCTGTGCGAGTGGCCCAACCTCACCGGACAGCACAAAGTGACGGTATGTACTTAGATCCTCAAGTTCACACTGACCAAATGTCAAAAGATTGGAAATGACAACTCGCAGCCAGGAATGAACTTAACACCAACCGAATGCCCCGCTGAAGGAAAATGTCTTGAAAGGACACTCTTTATCTCGCCGCAGCATGTCATTCGTTGTGATGGCTCTGAAAGCGAAATGCTCCGAGAAGAAAAATATTTACGCCTGTTTTCTGCATTCGTATTATTTTCGTCGCAAATGTCACATTGAATTCTGAGAAATTGTGTGAAATATATGTTTGTACAAATGCTCTTTGAAAAATGCTGGTTCAAAAATAGACGTGTCTCTTTGCGTTGCCTTCCCGTGCGGCACTCAGAGGCGAGGCCGGGGAGACGCAGACACAGCTGTGCTCTTGTCCCATGTACAGTGACCTACTTATGGGCCGCCCTTGGTGCATTGGATCACGTCTGGCAGCTCTCAGTGTGTGTGATTTCTGTGTCTTTTGGCCTGTATGTGAGAATTAGAGAATGTGTGTGTGTATACATGTGTGATGATGTGAGTGTGTTCGTCACACAGCTGTGCATTGACCACCGTGACCCCTGTTAGAGAGAGTCTCTCTAGGAAATTTTGCATGGCTGCGATCTTTGACCCCATGCCTTCCCAGGGGTCCCTGTAGTTTTGCAGACAGCACACAATGCCTGCGGTGCAGTTATACGCTCACGTAATGTCTGCACTGGAGTTCCAAATATTCATGTTAGCGCTGTATGCTAAAGCATTTTACTGTATTTCTACACCTCTAACCTGTGCTAATGAACTTTGTGCATGATTTGTTTTTACATGACTGATACCTCACATTGTGTGAGTTGTTAAAGAGAGAAATTAATTATGATAAGTCATTACTAGAATTTATGTTCGGGTCAGACACAGGTTAATTGCTTTATAAAATGTATTAATAATTAATTATACTAAATGTATATGTTAAATTGATATATAAGTGCTTGTCCTTGATTTTCATCTACTGGATGATAAAATGGACAAAATATCTCACAGACGTTCGAAATTGAAATTATGCCCTCTAAGCAGTTCTAGGTAGATTACTTGAAAATTGTAGTCCATTACTGATTCTAATTTACATGACACGTTGTTATCAACAACGAATTTATGCATTCATTGTTATTAACAATGTTATGAACAATAATGAATTGTTATGAAGTGCATTAAGCATTATATTGCATCAAAGTTTCCCATCCTGGGGTTCGTGAGTTTAGTGAAAAGCTAATAATTCATTAAATCATGAAAATGTGCAATTTAAATAAATCTTTTTAAAAATGACAATTATTAAAATAAAACACATAATAAAAAATAGGATATGTTATAACTGTAAACCTGCATGTCATGTGACCATATGAATAATATGTAATCATGTAAACAATAAAAGTAAAAAAGTAACTGTAGTCTGATTGAGTATTTTAAAATGTAATATAATCTAATTACAAGTACTTAAAGGATTAGTTCACTTCCAGAATTAAAATTTGATCATTTACTCACCCCTATGTCTTCTAAGATGTTCATGTCATTCTTTCTTAAGTCAAAAAGAATTTAAGATTTTAGAGGAGATTTTTCTCCATATTGTGGACTTCAATGGGAGCCAAACAATCATTAATTTTCTAAAAAAAAAAAAAAAAAAAATTAGATACTTAACCACAAATCTTGCACTAGACTTCACGCATTACGTAATCACATTGGGAAGGTCACGTGTGACGTGTATATATACTTTGTTTTCAAACTAATCCTTTAATTTTAAGAACCTGATTACATAATCAAGGTTACATGCAATCAGTTACTACCCAGTACTGCCTCTAAGATAACATACAGATTTTGCAAGGGCTAAGCAGTGCCAGATCATAATGTTTGCAAGTTTTATTTGATAAAAATCCTCACAGTTTCTTTAGAAAAATAAATTATCTTCATCTTATTGGTTTTAAACGTTTAACTATTCTGTTGTACAAACATGTTTATGGTTAAAACAAACACCTTGACACTGTGTGGATTGATTTTTGCCAAGACAGAGCTGTGTAAACAATCACACGGTTCCTTGTTAAATTTTCTATTTTCGAAATACAAGCTTGAAATGATCCAGTAATAATAGGACATTTCAAGCTAAATGGGTTTTCAATCTCTTAGCTTGTCTCACAAATGTGATTGGCTCGTAAAGTTTTAATTTAGGTCTTTGTTTAAAGCTGCTGTTGCGTTCTGGACGCAAAAAGTTGATTCTCACAAATGAATTGGCACAACAAAATTACGAATGCTAATCGCGGCTAATTGCAGATCGCAGACCGCTACACAAGATTTGCTTCCTGCACCTCAATGAGCCAGGTCTCCCGTGCGTCTGTTACAGATCCGGGCAGGAGGGTTCGAATATTCCCCCGGCACGCTGCAGATCTACTCCGACAGCCTTCTCACCCTGCCTGCCATCATCGGGATCGGAGGAGGTGGAGGCCTCCTGCTGCTGGTCATCATCGCGGTGCTCATCGCTTACAAGCGCAAGTCTCGGGACGCTGACCGCACCCTCAAAAGACTCCAGCTGCAAATGGACAACCTGGAGTCTAGAGTCGCTCTCGAGTGCAAAGAAGGTGAGATGAATTATTAGTAAGTCATATATTATTTAGGGTTTGCACCGATTGGTCAGTGTGTTCACAAACTGCATCCTAGTGCAGCTGCGTGTTACTCTTGTTATACAACAAGCTGTCAGTCAATTACATTGTTTAACCACATTAATTATGTGATTTTAAGTTATTGTGGTATTTATGGACTGGTCAGACACAGGCTAATTGCTTTAAGATAATTTGTAATTGTTTATAATGAATTAACATTAATTATATATATATATATATATATATGTGTGTGTGTGTATAATTAGAAATAACATTTATATTTTGTTACAAAAAATATAAATGGCAAATTTTATGTATAATTTTCTAACACAAAAGCTTTTACACCCTAACTGTTTCTGCTTATACATTTATGAATGTTTTATATAAAAGCCACATTCTGTGATAAACGTCCACATTACAGAACGTGGATTTCGTATATAGAATTTAAATTGCTGTTGAAGTAAAACCTGCAGGTGTACTATCAAGCTCCACATTAACGTCTTTCCGTTCTCTTGTCGCCATGGTGACACCATTATGATTGTTAGCATGTCTTTGTAACAGGTTGGTGTTAGTGGGCTGCGCTGTTATGGCATTTCATCTTGCGCCCAGTTTGAAATGCAGTTTCCATATGCTGTAAAGGTTCCCAGTGCCACACTCTACCTGGTCTCGTAGAGATGCACCGGGTCTAATTGGCCATTATCTTAGGACTGTCGGCCCTCCTGGTCACAACCCTGTCAGGAGGATGAAAAAGCATGGCGTGGCTAGCTAGCTAACAAACAGTCTTTTTCACCGCAAAGGGGGAGATGGCTGAATGGCAGAGGGAGAATGATGAAAAAAATTTACTTCTTGGCAAATGGGTGAAGGAACTGGTAGGCATTGATTAGCTGTCACGTTCTTTAGCCCTGATTCTCACTGATTGGCCGACTGCCTTCATTAGTGGACAACCTGAACGGTTTGTTATCGCAATGCCATTCAATCTGCACATCAATATTTTATTTGGATCATATGCGCTGACATTATTTACAACCTCTGCAAAATATTTATGACCTTAGCTTGGTTATTTCTCATTTGGGCTGGGATTGGATTTGCTTGGTAATGACCCGAAGCTCTCAAACCCGTGGTCTGTCCAACCCAGGGTCAGATAATGGGCTGCAAAAGGGTGAATCTCACAAAACCTTTCAAGAAGTGTCATATTTTACACCAAATAATGTTTTTGGATAAAGAAAGGTTTGTTTTGTTACATATTTTATCAAATATTTTAATGATAATATTTTTATAAAATACATTACAATAAAATCAGTTATATTTTGCATATTTTATATAATTACTGCATTAGAGCAATGAAAACCATCATTGGAGCAGTACATGTTTTTTGGGGGGACCATTGAAGAAACGTAATGGTCCAAAAATGTTTTTTGTTTTTTTATTATAGCTATATAAATTTCCAATTAAATATAATTGTTCTTTTGATTTTTAGCCTTAATAAGTCTCTTATATGACATTTTCTTGCAAATTTTATTGAGACTCATCCAATAGTGATGTGAAACCAGTGATCCCATCCCAGCAGTCTACAAAAGTGTGAATCTCAAAAAATCGCATCAAGAAATGTCATATTTTACACCAAAATCACAAGAAAAAAATAATAATATTTTGTATAAAGAGAGGTTATTTTATAACCATTAATTTTTTAATAGTAATTTAAATAAACTATGATTTGCACATTTTCTCCCCAAATTCCCATTACCAACATGTAAAAGAGGTTCTCATAATCCCATAAAATATATATGTATGTGTATATATATATATAAGCAATATCACACAAGTAGCATATGAAAACTCTCAAAACTGCATTCCGTGACAAAAAACAGTATTGTTTATAAAAATTAGTGTGGATTTGGGTATCCTCCATGACACTCGCTGTGACAAATACTGCAAGCGGAGTGATACAAACGGTGAAACTGTTGGAGTTCTGATATCACTAGAATATCACGCTCTTATCAGCCAATCAGATTCGAGGACCAGAAAGAAATGCATATCTTTTCTTTCCATGTTTCATGAGATTTACCTAAATGTATGAATGCCCTCTAAATGCTTAAAATCAGCGTTCCCACCTCTCTAAACCGCTTCACCCTCTAGTTTGGCCCTATAGCATAGAGTCGTGATGGCGCTGCGCGTGCTCAGTCATGGGGTGTGGATGGGCGAGAGCCATCCAGGGACATGTGATTCACCATGTGCAGAGGCTTACTGAGCCATGATGCAGCCCATCAGAGAGCGCAGTAGTACAAACAAACAAAGGCACGGCTAATGGCTAATTAGCGAGCTATCCAGCGCCGGTTTAGATACCGAGAATGCTCAGTGGGGATATCAGCTTCGCCTCTCTGCTTTACATTAGCCGAGAAATGTTAGTGCAAGCGTGTGTGGACATGACGGTAATTGGAATGGTTTCACTTTGAGTGCTTTCACAACTAAAGGAACGATTTCAGAAAGAAACGCATTATCAGCAGTGTACTAAACTTTTCAGACTTGTTTTGCCAAACAGCTTCAGCACTAAAGGAAATGTTTTGCTGGCTGACCTTGCCAGCACTGCTGCTGCTTCCTGAGAGGCGTAATGTTTTGACCAGTACAACAGGAAGCCTTTAAAAATTCGCATTCAAGTTGTCTGTAATGCCCCCTCGTGCTTTACGATCCGACACGCGCCTCTCCAAGTAATGAAGTGAAATTGAATTACAAGGCCATCCCTCATGTTGGAAATCTTTGTTGGGCCTTTCAAGTGCACTTTGATGAGAAAGACCCATTGAATTAAAAGCTCTTTAGGCCTGTCACTTTCTCTTCTTCTTTTTTTTTCTTCGGGAGACTGAAAATCCCATTGGGCAGTTCATCTTGAATAATATTTGTGTAGTATTTTTAAGATGAAAAACCCTCACTTAGAGTAGGAGCTTCTTGCTTCACTATTCCTATCCCAGCGGACAACGAGGAGGAACAACAGCTGGAGGAAATTATGCATGAAAAGCTCCGCTCCTTTATTAATTACCCACTCATGCAATTAATTGACTTTCTTTTCCCGTGAACTTTGTGTCTCTTACGTCTCTTCCCTCCCGCTCTTTTCGAATAGCAAAACCAAATTAGTCGTAAAGCGAATAAACAAACAGATTGACAGACTTAGCATTGCCTCTGTTTACCCAACAAGTACCTATTATTGCACAAGGCTCCCAGTGACCACGTTTTCATGAGTTCCCAATCAACCGCTTTATTTAAAGTTCATTTTTATTCGTACTTAGGGAAGGCTTAAAGCAAATCTAACTTCTATTATGAGATATTTTATTAAATGCACCCTGATCTGACTTTTTAAAAGCTTTATCTGCACTGCAAAACTACACCGGAAATATTTGAGTTCTCACCTAGACCTAGTACCTGGTTGCAAATGGTGTGTATACATATATATATATATATATATATATATATATATATATATATTAGTGCTGTCAAACCATTAATCGCATACAAAATAAAAGTTTTTGAAATGTCTGTGTTCTGTGTATATTTATATGTAAATACACACACATACAGTATATATTTTGAAAATATTTACATGTATTTACATGTCTATATTTATATTCATATAATTTATATTATAAATAAATATATTTAATATATAAACATAACATATTTTTCTGAAATATATACATGCATGTGTGTGTATTTATATATACATAATAAATATACACAGTACACATATATTATGTAAACAAAAACTTTTATTTTGGATGCGATTAATCATTTGACAGCACTAATATATATATATATATATATATATATATATATATATATATATAAACAAATAAATAAAATGCATCAATAAATTCTATTCTATTCTATTCTAAATAATTTAATAATTTCATGTCATTGTATGTATATATATATATATTTTTTTTTCCAATTAATTTATTATTCAGTTAAATAATTAAAAATGCTTATATGTTTTTCATAATCATTTTTCTTGTTATGCTGTAATCTAAACTCTTTTTTCAGCTCAGAAATTACTCTTTATGTTTGTTAGCTTTATTAAATGATTTTTAAATGTCTTTATCTACTCAACATACAACTGAAAAAATCATGGAACTTAATTTTTTCAGATGTTGGAACTTTACTTACCATTTCTTTTCACCTCACAGCTTTTGCCGAACTCCAAACTGACATCCATGAACTAACCCAAGAGCTGGATGGAGCTGGTATTCCGTTCCTGGACTATCGAACCTACGCCATGAGGGTCCTGTTCCCTGGCATTGAGGACCACCCGGTGCTCAAGGAGATGGAGGTACGGGTCAGTACATCGCCATCACCACGGTACCCCTAGAGCAGAACTAACAATGCAATCAAAAATCAGCATACCACTACTAATACTAGAGACCACAGCATAATGCTGAGATTGTATAAACTATGATTGTGCCGTAGACTCCTGATCAACACTCTTGAAAGGTCATAATGTATATTGTCAATTCAGTTACCAATCTTTCTGACATCACTTGCTTCTGATAAATGGAGTTGGTGACTCTCTCGGGAGTGGAAAAAAAAAACCTTTGAACCTGCAATTTGGAATTTACAAGTTCAATACGTTACAGATTGTGACCTCTTGTACAATAAAGCCAGACGCTAATGACTGACACATAATAGCACGATCTAATGAAAACAGCGCAGCTAAACGAAAGCAATCACGAAACCTCAAAACACACTGGTAAGCACAATTAAATACTCCATTTCTCCGACATGCTACGTCCACCGGCCTGCGTACGGCAGGTCACGCTGTTGGCTTGAGCAGGGATCGTATGTTTATTATTTCATCTGGGGTTTGTTTTCACTGTATTTGCCCCCGAGTCCCCGGCGTAATCAAGTGCCTATGCGCACGGCTCAGGCCCTTATTGCTCTGTGTAGCTTCTCGCCCCAAAGCAACCTACAGTACAATCGGCCTCCCCGAGAGGCTGCAAATTTCATTCGGCTCAGCAGAGAAGAATTGAGGCACTTTATTAGTCTGTGTTGTCGGGAAAAAAGGCCTTTGTCAGGTTACATGGTACATAAGGTGCTGAAGGGGACAATAACAGACACCGGTTTGCTTTGAAGTCTGATTCCGGCAGCCTCGCTTGGAGATTCGTTTTTGTTTTTCGTAATTTCTTTGGATTATAATGCTTTGTCCTAACTAGCCGTGAAAACTTTCCAACAACAATGTGAGATAATTACAGCCAAGTTTTTTATGTCATGCAGAATTTTGCACCAATGAGATTTCACTGTGGGCGGGGCTACTCAGTAAACACCAGTGTTGGAGAGTAACTAGTTACATGTAACGGAATTACGTAATTTAATTACAAAATAAATGTAATCAGAGAAAAAAAAAAGTTTAATTAAAGGGTTAGTTCACCCAAAAATGAAAATTCTGTCATTAATTACTCATCCTCATGTCGTTCCAAACCCGTAAAACTTCCGTTCATCTTCGGAACACAAATTAAGATATTTTTGATGGAATCTGAGAGCTCTCAGACCCTCCATAAACAGCAAGGGTCCTTACAAGATCATGGTCCAGAAAAAAAAAAGACTTTATCTATATAGATCAGTGGACTTTATTCAAATTCGTCTCCTCCGCGTCACCCTAGCACGGATATTCTCCAAAATGGCGCTAGGGTGAACATCTGAATATTTTTACACACGCCCAGATTTAATTGATTTCTTTCCCAAATTGCATTGACTGCTCTAAAATATGAGACACCAATGTTTCAGGAGTTTAGGACACAAAATAGGACATGTTTATATGATAACTTTTTTATTTCCTGTTTGGGTTTATGTATATGTATAGGCCAGATTTACTGACAGCTTGAGCCAACGCAAACCGTCTTTTGGCATTAAAATAGTACTGCCAGGATTTACTAAAGACGCGCAGTGAAGAATTAGCACTGTAAAGGCGTGGACACCTTATTTTTGCTCCAGACCTTATTGAATATGCATTTGTAGGAATTTCCCTTTCAGACACAAAATTTATGAGAGGAGAGTATTAAAATGAAACAGGCAACGTGATTTACTAACGTTAGCACTCGTCAAATTACTGGTAATTGCGTCATTATTTAACACCCCAAAAAAGCATGTCTTAAACCATTTTGCGCTTGAAATGGCTGCATTTGTTGTTGCTAGGAGGAGGCACCGCAGAGAACAGAGAGCGTGTGGTAGAAGGGAGAAGATTTTTTTCCACACGTATTAATTTATTTGGAATGCCAGAAGAACACATTATCCCAACATCTTGACGTTAATTTGCGCTGCGCTTGGTAGATTGTGTTGGTCATTATGGAAGTGAGATGTCGTGTTCTTTAATTTGCGCATTGTCAGTAAATCACCCGCAGAAATTTCCACGCCCATCGGCTCGGTTTTGGAATTGCACTCTCACATTAATTTGCCCTGTTTAGTATTTCTGGCCCAAACTGTTAGATGCCTGTGTTTCCTGTCATAGTTTCCTGCAAAGACTTGATTTCAAAATCAGTATCATAGCTATTCAATTATATCTTGTTATGATTTTAAATCTGTATTTAACCTCAGAATAATCTCAAAGTGAAAAGGTGCTAAAGAAGAGGTGCTAAAGTCTGATTTTGTGGTGGCTATGTTTTAAATTAAATTATTATAATCTTAATTCAAATGGTGAAGGATTCTGAAAATCTAACAGTAATCAGTGTTAAGTGCTACTGTAAGGTTAACCCTGCCTGGTTTAAATCTTTGAAAATGATTATCAGTTGAAAACATTCATTAGAAATGTAGAAAAGGAATCAAATGTTATCAGTTGCATTAATTTAATAAAGTAACTGAAATGGTTACACTACTTTAAATAGGGTGACTTGTAATCTGTAACCTATTACATTTCCAAAGTAACCTTCCCAACACTAGTAGACACTGCTGTGGAACAAAACACATAAACAACAATGTCCAGTAGCATGTCACGACTAGTTTGGATACATGTAAGATGGTGCTTTTATTATGTTAGTATAAATATGTGGCTTCAAGAAATTGTGCAGGTAAGATGTGTGAGAGAGCGAGGCAGATGAAAAGTGACAGGTGCGGCTCACGGAAGGACACATCACCACCTTTCCCTCCTGGACTCTGAGGTCACGTCTGCTTCCTGCTGTACTCTTTCTCTCTCTGTCCTTCCTCGCCCTCACTCTGCATTTCCTTCTGTTGTGTTTTGAGCTGCTAGCATCTTGGATTCCCTTTGATGTCAATCAGAAAGCTGCACGTCCCTCATGCGGACTTCTGCCTGAACGCTGTTTACTTTACTAAAGGGCTTCGACATTGTTTTTCAGAAAGGCAGAATACATCAATCAAAAACATTAAAAGCAACATAAACTTTCTTTAAAAATTTCCCTGGTCTTACTGTACACAGCTGATAAATTGAAAAAAAAATAATCTTAAAATAGCTCATTTAATATACAATTGAATTAAGTCTGTTTATTTTCCAGTTAATGATCAGGTCCTTGCACACTGAGTCCGAAATTTTCGAATGCGTTTTTTCGTATTCGTCATCCTTTCCTATCAAAATTCTAGCTACGGATGCGAGAAAACAGAATCGAAACTGATTCAAATTTTTTTATGATGGACGAAAGTTTCAGAGGCAGTGTGTAAACGTGATTGACACAATGTGAGGTCGTATTTATTTTTTAACGTGCAAAAATTTCAGACAAGAATTTCGGACTCAGACCTTTACTCAGAAATATCTCGCAGTACACAGATTTAATGCAAATGTTGCTTCATGTTGTCGTCTTCTCGTCTCTTCTTTTTTATACTTTCTATTCATCAAAGAATCCTGGAAAAATGTATCACGGTTTCCATAAAATATTAGTAACGCAACTGTTTCAACATTGATAAGAAATGTTTCTTGAGCAGCAAATTTGCATATCAGAATGATTTCTGAAGAATCATGCTGAAAATTCAGCTTTAACATTACAGAAATAAATTACAGTTTAAAATATATTACAATAGAAAACAGTTACCTTAAGGCGTAATAGAATTTCACAAATCACTTTTTTTAATGTATGTTTGATCAAATAACTGCAGCCTTGGTGAACATGAGAGACGCAAACAATCTTACAGACCCCAAACTTTTGATTCATTCTTCTGGCGTTTCAGGAATAAGACCCAAAGTTGTGAAAGAATTTAGAGCCTTTAAAATAATCATGTTAAATTAATATGAATCCTATTGCGATTTGATTTGATTTTACCTTTTAGCTGTCGTAATTTATTCTACACTGTAATGAGTTGCTCTGTGTGTTTTCCCACAGGTGCAGGCTAATGTCGAGAAGGCCTTGACTCTGTTTGGTCAACTCCTCACCAAGAAGCACTTCCTGCTGACATTTATCCGCACGCTGGAAGCTCAGCGCTCCTTCTCCATGCGTGACCGTGGCAACGTGGCATCACTCATCATGACAGCTCTACAGGGAGAGATGGAGTACGCTACAGGAGTCCTCAAACAGCTGCTCTCTGACCTCATCGACAAGAACCTGGAGAGCAAGAACCACCCTAAACTGCTGCTCAGGAGGTGGGAGAAAACACATACACAGTCAGTCACACTGTCACACTGAGTTAATGCCCCTTCACAACAAGAATGTATACTATAAGCACGCACTGTGCTGCTTTAAATGCTCAAGCTCTTTAAAGCTGGATGGATTCTGATTGCCTGTCAATGTTTTTATTATTAATCAGCTGGAAAAAAATAACTATATTGTTCCTCTGTGTTGTTATTGTTATAGATACAGTGTGAACTTCCCTATTCTAAAAGAATTATAGCCAATCAAAACCAAGGTTGTTTAGTTACAGCACTCTTAAAGATACAGTAGCAAAAACAGCCCGTTTCCAAAAAGTCATTGAGAGGGCAGAAATATTGTAAAACTAAATCACGACTTCTGTGCAAGAAACCTTGACTAACATAAGTAGACTTATAATTCCACAAAAATCTTAGCTTGGAAATACCACCTCAAATTTTCTACGAAATTCATGCAAGTCGATATCCTCCATCTCACCCGACTGTCGACCCTGATCTAGCACACTTACTGAAGTACGCTAATGAGCTATTCGGGACACTTCCCACTCATGAAATACCTGTTGTCCCACTCCATTCGCCTTATCTCCCCTTCACCGTTTTATTAATGAGCATATAATTTAATAATAGGCCCTTATGTAAGGAAGTAATGGGAGTTGGTAAGTCTATGTGAATGCATTATTGAACAGCAGAAAAGGCTCCTGGTGGGCCTGAGGGAGGAAGGAGCCGCAGTTAGCAGCTTGTGCTAGCAGTCGCTCTCGTTTGCCAGCTACAGATGAATTAGGAGCATTGAAGTCCATTAATTACAGCATGCTTTAATTACTTCTGTTCTGGGGAAGCTTTTGGGGGTCTTCGGCTGGCGACAGGTTGGCCATTAATGGAAGACGTCGCCCAATTACTGTAATTGTCTGGTCTTAATGAAGATTGGTGGTTTGTGTACAAAAAAGTGTAGTTTTTTTTAATCGGAACGAGTTTTTTGTTTATTTGTTTGTTTGAGAAAGCTTTCATTCACTTATGGATTGCATTTGTGTTGTATGAATTTTTTTTATTTATATTTTCTCATTCTCTTCTTTCCTTTTTCTCTTTTAGGACCGAATCTGTTGCTGAGAAGATGCTTACGAACTGGTTCACTTTTCTTCTGTACAAGTTCTTAAAAGTAAGCGTGCACAGTAATTGTTACTGATAAGACAGCATTGTGTACTGTATTGATATTAAGAAATGTTGGTTACACTTTATTTAAGGTGTCCATGTTTCTGTGTAGTTATACATTTAAGTACTGAGTAATACATGTACTTACTCTATAGTTAGGGTTAGGATTAGGGTTTGGCTTAGGGTTACTTGCATGTAATAATGCATACTTAAGTGTTATTATAATAGTAAGTAAATGTAACGTGGGTAACAATGATACCTTAAAATAAAGTGTTACCAAAATGTTTCTTGAGCAGCAAATCAGCATATTAGAATGATTTCTGAAGGATTGTGTGGCACTGAAGACTGGAGTAATGGCTGCTGAAAACTCAGTATTGCATCACGTAATTTAATGACATTTTAAATTATATTAAAATAGAAAAATGTTGTGATAATATTTCACAATTTTACTGTTTTTGTTGTAACCTTGGTGAGCATAATGAAAATTACCCCAAACTTCTAAATGGTGCACCGTTGTATCTCCAGCGTAACAAAAAAAGGAATTATACTCTTCCTGATTTGTGAGTTTTCACAGTTTGATTCACAATTCTGATTCACAAACAGTTGACTCTTATGAGCCAGTTCTTGTAATGAATCCCCCCCCATCTCTCTCACACACACACAGTTTTGAATCAGTTTGTTTAAATGAGTTTTACTAATCACTCTGAGTCCAAATTTGTGTTGTGTTTAATTATGGATATTTCACCCATAAAAGGAAGTTCTGTCATTATTTACTCACGTCTGTATGACTTTCTTCTGTGAAGCACAAAATATGATACTGTCTAAAGTTAATGGTGTTGTTTTAGACCCCATTTAGTTCAATTTTATGGACAGAAACATTTGAAGCTTTCAAAATATCATCTTTTGTGTTGCGCAGAAGGAAAAAAGTCATGTTTGAAACAACATTGGGGTGAGTAAATGATAACAGAATTTTTCATTTTTGTGTAATTACTCACTCCTGAAAAACAAAAATGCACCCAGTCACATAGAAAAGCACAAAATTGAACTTGCCTTTATTCTGCAAGAATAGAGAGACCAGAGGGCCTTTTCACAACTAGGTCCAACATGATGTGACAAATAATGAGACAGAAGCTGTCTGTCAGTGGTCGGGCAGGTCAGAGGCCATCCCTACAGGCACCTCTGCATCCTAGCCTCCATCAGCTCTTAGCTCTATCTCCTTTTATATACTCCTATCCCCCCACCCTCCTGCTTCACTCCATGACGCCACTCACAGAGCGTGATTGAGCTGCAGGAAGTCGGTCCTCCCCTGTCTGTCTCTCTGTCTCTCTCTCACTCTCGCGTTAGCAGCTCTCTAGTTTTATTAGTTCAATCATGCAGGGCTCAGCATGCAATGGAAGAATTTTAATCAACAGGAAACAGGAGTCCAGAATACTTTCACTTCATAGAGATTCATTTAACGATGACACAAATTGAACGTGCTTTTGCATTATTCGAGAACATCAGATGTAGTTGCTTGTACAGGAGTAGTTCATCCAAAAAATGAAAATTGTCATTATTTATTCACATTACTAATAAAATATATATATGAAGTCTTTTGTGCTCACCAAAGTTGCAATTATGTTCTCAAAATACAGTAAAAACACTAATATTGTGACATAGTATTACAATTTAAAATAATTGTTTCCTTTTATAATATATTCTAAAATGTAATTTATTCCTGTGCTGCAAAGCTGAATTTTCAACATCATTAATCCAGTCTTCAGTTTCACATGATCCTTCAGAAATCATTCTAATATGCTGATTTACTGCTCATGAAACATTTCTTATTGTTATCCATGCTGCAAACAGTTGTACTGTATTATATTTACTGTATATTGATCAAATAAATGCAGCTATGGTGAGCATAAGCGACTTCATTAAAAACATTTAAAAAGTTATATTTTCCAACTTTTATATGTGAAGTATGGCTAAAATGATACATTTATGCTGCTTTTTGTCATTTATCATTGGAGAAGCAAGAATATTTTGCCTAATACCTTTTATGAACTATGGAATTTACACAGATTTACAACGACATGAGGGTAATTTTGTATTTTTGGATGAACTCATCCTTTCAGACCAAATAAGCCAATTCCGATTTGCTCATTTGAAGTCCGTTTCAAGCTTTAACTGTTTGCAGGCCTCGTTTGGCTCCTCTGCTAGCTGACAAAAGTTCAGAAGCAGACAGTTTGAGATCGCTAATTAGCATTAGGAAAAGCGGCGCTGTTTTAGACGGATGAGATTGTGGCGTGAGTTAGTGGAACTGACAAGCTGTTGTCACCAACACACAGCTTGTAATATCACATATGAAGACACGGCTCAGACAGCACAGTTGAAGCAAACTGACACGAATCAAATCTTTCTCACAAAGTGCGTTTTTTTTATCAACATTCTGGCCACAGTGGTGCTTTTGAACAAGGTCTGCTCAAGGCTGTGGTGTGGAATAATTGATCTGCTAGCTCTATATTTCAACAGGATATTTTCCTGCTACTGTTCATTAGCCCTATGGGTGGGTGAGGTCTGGCTATGTGGTCTGCACTCTCTCGCTCTCTTTCTGTCTCTTTCTTTAATGAAGCTGAAGCGTGGGATGAGGTCTGGTCTCTCGGCCGCGTGCGCTGCAGTGGGGGTCTCTAAGAGTGATGTATTCGCACTCCCTCTCGTTAGCAGCTGTCGGCTTAATTAGCGCAGATGCTAACGAGACGTTAACAGCATATGGTGGGAGGGTGGGTGGAGTAAAACAGGATGAAGTGATGGAGGAAACCAGAGGAAACAGTTTCGTGTGGGTATGTGTAAGGCGGAGGGAGACGGTGGGTTTCCTCGTTTCACCGTGCCCATCATAATCACTGCGGTCGGGGGTCGGTTGAGGAGGGGTACATGCCTGACGCATCTCTCATGTTACAGCTCGCTGCAGTTTTTTGGGCTTGCAAGTTTCCTGCATTGAACCTGACCAATCTTTTGAAATTATCTCAGATTTTGACTTGAAAATTTGAAGCTACAATGAATAAACTTTCTAATCACTAGTTTCTGAGGCAGAAACTAGCGATTAGAAAGCTTTTTCACATAGTACCTCACAAATCTGAAGCTACAATGAATAAGAATGCTAATTGCTAGTTTCTGTCTCAGAAACTCATTACAATTCATTGTAACTTCAGACTGTAGCTTCAGATCCTTTGTAGCTTCTGCCTCAGAAACTAGCGATTATCAAGTTTATTCACTGTAGCTTCAGATTTTGTGTGTAAATGTGTAATTCACACAATATTTGCTATGTCTGAATCTACAATGATGAATAAACTTGCTAATCACTAGTTTCTGAGGCATAAACTAGCGATTAGAAAGCTTTTTCACATAGTACCACACAAAATCTGAAGCTACAAATGAATAAGAATGCTAATTGCTAGTTTCTGTCTCAGAAACTCATTACAATTCATTGGTGCTTCAAATTGTAGCTTCAGATCCTTTGTACCTTCTGCCTCAGAAACTAGCGATTAGCAAGTTTATTCACTGTAGCTTCAGATTTTGTTAATGTGTAATTCACACAATATTTGCCATGTCTGAATCTACAATGAATAAGATTGCTAATTGCTAATTTCTGTCTCAAACTAATTACAATTCATTATAGCTTCAGATTGTAGCTTCAGATCCTTTGTAGCTTCTGCTTCAGAAACTAGCGATTAACAAGTCTATTCATTGTTGCTTCAGATTTTGTTAATTTACGCAATATTTGCTATGTCTGAATCTGCAATGATGAATAAGTTTTCTAATCGAGGCAAAAACTAACGATTAGTATGCTTATTTTCATACCGCACAAAATCTGAGGCTACAAATAAGACATTGTTAGCTTCTGTCTCAGTACAGTTCCTCAGATTATTTGTAGTTTCTTCCCCAGAAACTAGCGATTAGCATGTTTATTCATTATAGCTTCAGATTTTGTTAATATGTAATTCACACAATATTTGCTGTCTGAAGCTACAATGAATAAGATTGCTAATTGCTCATTTCTGTCTCAAACTCATTACAGTTCATTATAGCTTCAGATTGTAGCTTCAGATCCTTTGTAGCTTCTGCCTCAGAAACTAGCGATTACCTAGTCTATTCATTGTAGCTTCAGATTTTGTGTGTTAATGTGTAATTCACACAATATTTGCTATCTGAATCTACAATGATGGGTACGTTTGCTAATCAGTAGTTTGAAGCAAAAACTAGCGATTATAGTTTCTCATACCTCACAAAATCTGAGGCTACAAATAAGACTACTAATAGTTAGCTTCTGTCTCAGTATTCTTCAAATTATTTTTTTCCCTAGAAACTAACGATTAACATGTTTATTCATTATAGCTTCAGATTTGTGTGTTATAATTCACACAATGTGTGCTCTCTGAAGCTACAGAGCTTTTTGAGGCAGAAACTAGCGATTAGCAAGCTTATTCACATACCATACAAAATCTGAAGACTGTTAATTGCTAGTTTCTGTTTTAGTAAGTCATTGTTGCTCAGAAACTAGGGCTAAACAAATTTATTCATTGATTTCTCATTTTAAAATTTTTATTTGTAACTTTACATGTCAGTCAACCAGTGCTCTATGAGTGGATGCTAATTGTCCAGAAGTTATGAACCATAAGCCAGACTACATAAGGCTAGTTAACTGCTAATGGACACCTAATCAACCAGAAACATAAATATAAAGAACTAAGAAACTGAAAAGCAGAAAGTTGTTTGTTAGTCAGTCAAGATGTTAATGCTAATGCAGAAAACAGCCTATCAGTCCACACCCCAGCAATCTCTCTCTCTCTCTCCACACCTATCCGTTCGTTTCACAAAGGGGTTTAAGTGCTTCCTCCCAATCGTTAACCTCCATCTATCGCTCTCTCTCTCCCCTGCGTTTAAACTGTTTGTCTTTTTCGAGAGGGGCTTTTTGAGGGTGTGAGAGGCTAATGGTTGTATTGATTGGCAAGTCCTTGTGATTATTTGAAAGCGGTGCGCCATTATAGCTGCTTGTTTTTCACATCTGAAGTGACAGTTTATCAGTAATCAAGTTTTGCTCAATATACATACCTGAAATGCATTTTATGTCCGTGTAAGGAAAGAAGGGCTATTGATTGCGTCATCTTTTTGCTTTGGCTTCCCCTTTTTATGAGGTGAAAAAGTCACAGTGCATGTATTCATGACATTGTGGAGTCCTAACACACTGTTGTTGTTTCTGACACTCTTTCTCTCCACAGGAGTGTGCAGGTGAGCCTCTCTTCATGCTGTACTGTGCTATGAAACAGCAGATGGAAAAAGGCCCTATAGACGCCATCACCGGAGAGGCCCGATACTCCCTCAGTGAGGACAAACTCATCCGACAACAGATTGACTACAAGACACTGGTCAGTGCAAGTGCACAACATTAGCGAACTCATCTGATGTTTCTTCATGTCTCTCCATATTTGAATTTGCATTAAAATCAAGATTAAACCCATATTTACCTGATGGTCTCAGGTATAATTCATGTGCACAATTCATGCACATTATTATAGAAGAAAAAAAAGTCAGCTTGAAGTCATGTTAAAGTGTCATGCTGTTAGCTTAGCAACATGCTAACACTAAACCCTGTTGAAATTAATTGAGTCAATTCTCTGTGCACTTCATGTAAAGAGTGTTATTCATACTCCCTGCTGATGGATTTCTCAAATGTAGAGCATTTCAAATCAGTCACTTATGAGCTTTTTAAGAAGGCAACTGCCTACTCCCTTACAAAAAAAAAAAATTATATGGGAACATACTGGAAAATATAATGTGATATATTACAGTTCTATATATGAGAAACTAGTGCTATATACTGCATTGATATATTGATACATATAAAAAAAAATCTATAGCAAACAAGACAAACTGCACCACATTGTTACATGTAATAGATTTATTGAAACACTCAGTTTCTCTTTCACGTGGGTTTACATAAATCTGAACACATACAGTATTCATAAACATATCTAACTTTATTATTTGCATAGTTACACATTTCATATATGAAAGTATGTGTGATGTATGTAAGAAAAAATTGTTACAATAAATTTTAGGAAATTTGGACAAATGTATTACTTTATAACATTTATAACTTAATGGATTGATTGCTATAATAATCATAGGTATATGTTGGCATGTAAATGTCGAAATATATATATATATATATATATATATATACATACACATAGTATGTTCAAGTATATTTATACACACCGTACTATATTTTATCACATGTACATCTATACATTATGAAATGTATATATTGTCACATTTTTACATTTTTGAAAAGTGATAATTTCTTATGCATTATTCAATATATTGTAATGTATTAACACACTATTACTCAATGTATTTTCACTATACATTAAATAATTTAATATATTAATCATTAGTCTATAAAGAAATGTTTTCTTTGAGAGGGGCAGGCAGCTCAATGGTGTTTTCAACTTGATTTTACAGTGCAGAGTGCTTTTACTGTTCAAAACAGATGCTAATAATAAATTGCTCAAACTGATATATCTCATCTCATTTTAGACACTTCATTGTGTGAACCCGGAGAACGAGAATGGCCCAGAGGTGACTGTGAAATGCCTGAACTGTGACACTATCACCCAGGTGAAGGAGAAGCTTCTGGATGCTGTGTATAAAGGAAGCCCATACTCCCAGAGACCCAAAGCAGGAGACATGGACCTGGGTAAGAACTGTTGAGAAAGATAAGGAAGGAATATGACGGAAAGGGCTTTTCACACTTGAAATTGTTAACGCAGGGTCATACATATAGATAATCCTGGGTTAACTTGTTTCATGTTGCACACTATTTATACTTTGCCCTGGATTTGTAATTAATGCTGGGCAATTGGGTTCATACTCTACATTTGGAAACCCTGGGTTAATGTTCCTATTTGCATATTTATGAGGTCAATAAGATTGATTGGCAAATGACCCGTTTTAATAACTGCCTGTCCATCTCTGAAAATGTTTAATGTTAAAGTGGAGGTTTCTGTGGCAAAGCACATGAATATCGAATGAGGTGGTTTATGATTGGTTTTCTGTTGATAAATAATTTGCTGTAACATTTTGGCACCACACTGTATAGTGTATACCTTTGGTTCTGCAATTCGTGAGGGTTTCATAACCTAGGGTTAAACGCGGTGCTTAACCTCTTCTGAAAATTACACAAGTGAAATGTTGCATAACCCAGAGTAAAGAGTGGCCTTACCCCGGGGTTAAAAAGATGATAACCCAGGGTTAAATACAGTGTGAAAGTCCCTGAAGAGATCTGTGGTTTGGATGAATGTGTGGCAGAGCAGTTATGCTTCAAGATGGATACATCAATGAAATATTACATATGTCATTATTCAAGAAGTTCCATAGTTGATTGTCATTAAAATTAATGATCAATTATTCATTTTAATTACTGATTTTAATACCACAAAATGCATGTGGAAGAGTCCAAATATTATCTCCACACAACCTACTTTTTACTCTTTTTTTTTTTCTTAGTATTTCATTCTAATATTGAATATTATTTATGTATAATATTTTATTAAATTTAGTGTATGTGTATGTATATATATATATATATATATATATACACACACTAAAATGTGCTGAAATTAATTGACAATTGGTATGCTTAATTAAATGATTAAACTAAATTATTAACATCCCAATTGCATGTTCTTGTAATCAGATGCTTCTGTTCAAAGCAGGTATTGTCATCTGATACAAATGTTCAGCTTATCAGCAGCTTGATATAAATGGATGCTGAAGTCACCGTTGTGGGCACCAGGGAAATAGACACTGAACCATATCATCCACAGCAAGATCCCATTAGCTCGAGCAGTTCCCAACATGATTGTCATCTGGCTCAGACTGAGTGATGCTATCAGCTGCAGATCTCATCTGGCTTTGCTCTGCTCCTTGGCAGTTGTCTTTCAGAGCCTGTTTCGAAATAAGAAACTGCAAATTCCTCCTGCAACAAACAAACAGGGAGGTTGTTTATTGGAACGGTTTGCTTGTAAGAGGCTTAGAATAGTCATTCCCATGACCATGATCAGATCCGTAATTCAGATCTGACCCGGACTCTGACTTCCTAGTTATGTTGCTCACCTCTGGCAACAGCAAGTGCATGTTTTCGTATCTGTTCAGCTAGGAAAAGCGACTTCGCTCTGCACAGGGAGATTTGGACAAGGTCTGCACAAGGTTATGCTCTAAATGAAGCCTTTCTAAAGAGGAAAGCTTCCCTCAAGTGGTCAGTCGTCCTTGCTGTGGAAGTGATGTGCGTGTCGTACACACATAGCTAGAGTTTGAGCACAGAGTTGTCCCCAAAAGTGAGTTAAATTTGGCAAAACTTGCTTTGAGAGGCATTTGGGGATGTCCTCAATTGAAAAATGGATTAATGAATAAGTAAAATCAGTTTTTTTAAAACATGAAACATCATTCTGTTCTTACTGACACACCATACTCATCCTGTTTTCTGTTGCAGAGTGGCGGCAGGGGCGACTGGCGAGGATCATTCTGCAAGATGAGGATGTCACTACTAAGATTGATAATGACTGGAAACGCCTGAACACACTAGCACACTATCAGGTACAGTTACTTGCCACACCTGAGCCGTTACCATGAAAATAAACAGCCCTAATAAAGAAAATAAAGGTGTTATGTACAGAGATGGAATAAACTGTGAGGTCATGGAAATTTAATAAAATTATATGTATATATGGACTTTTTTACACAAAGGATATCTTAAATATTCTTATATTCAAGTATTCTTACCTGATAATGGAAATGATTTCCAGTAATCTCTATTGAATTATTTTGAAAAATGTATATTTATATTTATCATGAATGACTGTAAAATTCATGGTAACTCGCTGGTCAAATAAGGTGGGAACGCATTTAAAAGTTGTTTTATGGTCTTAACTACGAAACATTTGTAATCAAGTGGACATATTAGTCATATATCAAACATTAAAATTTTGCAATAAGAAGTCTCTTATGCTCACCCAGGCTGCATTTATTTTCTCAAAATTCAGTAAAACCAGTAATATTGTTACAATTGTTTTTATTTGAATTTTTTAATGTCATTTTTTTAATCATTAATCCAGTCTTCAATATCACATGATTCTTTAGAAATAATTATAAAATACTTATTCGGTGCTCAGTTATCAAAAACATTTAAAAAATTCCCCAAACTTGGAGCTTAACCACTAGTGTAAATATTGAGCTTTGTCAAGCATTGTTGCATAATATATCTATGATTTGCAGAGTACAGTCTGCTAATATCTCTATGATTGAGTTTTTCTGAGTATTGATGTGTTCCTCACTGTTCTCAGGTAACAGATGGGTCTGTTATCGCCCTGGTGCCAAAGCAAAACTCTGCGTACAACATCTCAAACTCGTCCACCTTCACCAAGTCCCTCAGCAGATACGGTACGAACTCTGTCTCAACGTCTTGTTTTGATTTTCTCCTCGGAACTTCCAAGTTTCGTCCCCTCAGAGACTTTCATCAGAAGAGCGAGATCACATTTGCCATATTCAACCGAAAGATTTGTATGTATTGCACCCAGAGCTCACTGGCCTCTATTTTTCCCCTGAAAATGAGGACTCGTGCTAGTATTGTGTCCTCGTGTCTCGATTTCAAAAAGCTGGCAGACTTGATGTTTTTCGCTGTTCTTTGTGATGATTTTTGTTTTGTTTTCGGAGCACTTTGGCTGTTTGTGCGAATAAGAGGTGATGATAGCACAGAACTGAAGGTGTTTTGTTCCTCGACCCAAAAAAAAGGGAAAGGGGATCAGAGAGAAAAAGCTGTTTAATGTTGTCTGTCCTCCTCAGAAGCGAGTATCCGTGATTGCCGCAGAATTACATGCACTCAAGCCATGGCTCTCTCATGGCAGACGTCCATTATATTTCCCTTTGAGAGGGGGCTTCATGTCTGGGATAATTCTCTGAGTGCTCAAACACTGGACACACATTCGTATTGTTGTTCAAGTCGCGTTTTGCTCGTTACCATAGAAACGGCAGCGGTTAGCGCAGCCACTCTGGTGTCGGAGTGATGTCGGTGCAGATCGTGGTCATTACATGATCTGGCTCTTACGTTTTTTATTTGATTTCCTGGATATGTAAGCTCCAGAAAATACCTTTGAACATTGTTCCAAATCCCTTCACACCCCAGCACAGGAAGTGAATTCATATCTTCAATACCCTAAGGAACGTTCCTCCCCAGCTTCCAGAATGGACATGGCGATAAGAGCACCGGACAGATATGCATCTCCCTGGGCCTCCGTAATGAAGTTTGACACTCGTACCATTAATAATGAACGATGCATTCACGGGCCACGGGAGAGAACAGAAGAAGTCTTATTTCAGACTGCTCACAGGGTATTTTTATGTATTCGTGTCATCCTTTATTATCCTGAGCTGAACATTATATGCAATGTGTGTCACATTGAGAAACGAGATACAAACACTTGCGTGTTGCTAGCGCCAGGCAGGCACGAATGGCCTGTTTGGCCAGAAACACACTCATAAAAATATAAAAATGCAACTGCAAGTACACAAAGGCAAATGTTTGGCCAGCGATCATCCAGTATGGGGTTTTCTATAGTTGATATCAATATTTAGAAAGCAGGGTGATTGACATAATGCTGATATATATACAGAAGCAAATAAAATATACCAGTTTGTTCAAAATTTTGGGGGTTGTTAGTTGTTGTTTTTTTTTAAATAAAAAATACAGTATTTATTTGATACAGTAAAACAGTAATATTGTGAAATATTATTGCAATTTAAAAGAACTGTTGTCTATTTTAGTATATTTTGAAATTTAATTTATTCCTGTGGTGATAAAGCTGATTTGCACACTGCACACTGAGTCGGAAATTTTCGCACGTTAAAAAATAAATACGACCTTGTGTTGTGTCAATCATTTTTACACACTGCCTCCGAAACTTTCGTCCGTCATAGAAAATTCGAATCAGGTTTAATTACTCTAATTACTCTAGTGGCCGAAATTACTCTAGTCTAAAGTGTCACATGATCCTTCAGAAATCATTTTAATATGCTGATTTGATGCTTAAGAAGCCTTTTCATATTATCAATGCTGAAAACAATGTTTTGATTTGTTTTTTGATTTTTGTTGTTTTGTTTTGTTTTGTTTTGTTTTGTTTTGTTTTGTAGGAAACCATAATAAATTCTTTCAAGATTCCTTGATCTAAATTTTAAAAAGACAACATTTACTTTAACCGAAAATCTTCTTTAGTAACATTATAAATGTCTTTATTTATACATTTATAAATCAATTTAATGCAAACTAGATATTTTTCAGAAAAGCTAACTTCTCTTTGCACTTGTTCCATCTATGGTTTACATGAACTAGAAACTTGACCGTAGAAGACCGTTTATGCTAATGCCCATCGTTGCAGCAACACTGTGAAGGCAACACACACTCGTATTGCATTATGAATTGTGTTCTGACACATTTCGGTGCCTGAACGTCTGCGTTGACGTACTTGCACAGAGTAAGTTTCAGCCATTAGTGTTTATCTCCGCTATCTTGTGGTCTCTGTGCAGCTTAAAAATGCTCATTCTCTGGTTTATTTATTCCTATATTTATTATTTATTTGCTTTTTTACTATTATGTTTTTCTAAGCCTTGACTTTTTTATGCAGTGTAATATAAAAGCGCTGCAAGGAGCCGAATTAAGCTTACAGTGGCTGTTTCTTTCAAGCAGGCTGGCCTGCCAGTCTGTGACTGATTAACTAGACTCCAGACGCGGGACTCTATCTTTCACTCCCACTTGCCACTTAAGGATAGAATAAACCTGAGGGAGTTTTTGATGGATTCTGCAGATGCAGTATATTCATTGTAGTTTAGGGCATCCACAGGAAATGATCCTTACCCAGAATGCCTTATCCTCAGACAGATTACTGTGCTTAACCATCCATTAGCCAGAGCTCAGCTCCTCTCTACTCTCATCTTTGATGTGTAACTCCTGGGTATTTAGCAGCCGACTGCTCATCAGATAGAAGAGACCGCCGGACCTGATTTACAACCGCCGATGTGACTGTTTTATGCTGTTTAGGTTTTCGCTTTATATTATATTTATGAAGATGGGTGGGTTCAATACTACCAGAGATTTCTAAACCATCCAAATAGCGCAGCTTATGATGAAATAAAAGCAATAAGCCTTGAGAGGCCATGCATTACAGTGATTTTAATGCAGTACGAGTACCTAACACACCCTTGACTAACGTAAAATTGCTGTAACGCATGGCCTTTCAAGCCACATTGCTTTTATAAAATGGCGGCAGTATAAGGAACATGATAAAAGACATCAATTTTTACTAGATAATTTGTTGAACTTTTACATTAATCAGAATGAACAATTCTTTTGTCAGGTATCATTGTTTCTCATCCTAGAAAATTTCAAAATAGTGCTATCCGTGTTATAAAATGCTAGAAATCTTTTGATGATTGACTTTGTCTTTCTCTTCAGAGAGCATGTTGAGGACAGCCAGCAGCCCAGACAGTCTGCGGTCCAGGACACCCATGATCACACCCGATCTAGAGAGCGGTACCAAACTCTGGCACCTCGTCAAAAACCACGACCATGCAGACCAGCGCGAGGGCGATCGCGGGAGCAAGATGGTGTCAGAGATCTACTTGACACGACTGCTGGCCACCAAGGTGAGCTCGCATGAAGTTTTCTCTCTTAATCAGGGTTGACAGGTTTTCACATCAAAGCTAGCCCGATTGCAATCACGTTCCGGGGGGATAAAACACACGTTTTTTTGGCAGGGTTTCCCTGGTAAAATTTGCATTCCAGGGGATAAATATCTTCATTAGTAAATATTGGGGTCGTTTCAACCCGCGGACATGAAAAACAACCCGCAGCAACAGTGTTAAAGTAGCGGACTTGGCAACACTGCTCTTAATCCTGCTAATAAGATGTGTTTTAGTCGATTGGATCACGAGGGAGTAGATGGGGGATGCACATTCCAGTTAACATCTGGTGTCTCTCTTGTCCACTTTCGACCACTTTCCTGACATACACCTAAGGTCAGGTGTATGTATGTGCTTTTTCTGATCTTTTGATCCAATATTGTGAAAAAAGCTTACACAATTTACATATTGAGCACAAAAAGAGGCAACAGAAAACAAAATTTAGAGCAGCTGCTTTTATTTCTGCTCTGAAAGCCACAAAAATACCCAGAACACTGTGGGTTTGTGTTAGAATCAGGAGTGGTGGTGCATAACATAACATAAACCAAACTTCCCATTTCAGACGGCAAGGTTTAAATCCTGTCTTGCTAGCACGCTGGCCAAGCTCCAAACTTTTTGAACCCCGTTTACACGTGTATTTAGCGTTGTGTAGTTGTGATTGGATCAACAAAAAGGCATCTTAATACCAGGTGTAAACAGGGCCTAAGAAATGACATGAATTTTCACTTTGTCAATCTTTAAGTTTTGAGGATGATAAAAACAATGCAAAATTGTGCTTTTATCCTAACCAAATGCAATAAACATCAAATATGTTCTGATTGGTTGTAATTGTCCCAGATTCAAATTCAGTGTTGACAGAGAAATCGCTTGAATCTTGCCGCATCGCTTCTGGTTGGGACACAATATAATATTCCAGCTATCTCATTTCTACTCTTCTATCTTCCTCCCCCATTCTTGGTTCTGTAGCTTAATTGTTAGGCTAGGAAAAAAATGAAATCAGAATATGTTTACAAGCCTCTCGGGTGGTCAGTTTTGATACATAATAAAAAACGATAGATAAATGTAATGCTGGAGCGGAAGAGAACAGCAGGAGACAGGTAATTTGTTGTGGATCGAGTGCTTCATGGTGCGTGGTGACAGAGCGCGGAATGAATGCTGGGAAACCTCGCGGACTGTGTCTGTCTGTCTCGTGCATACACACACACACACACACACACCAGCACACCTAATCAACACACTCCATATTATCTGAGAGCCACTGCTGTTCTCCCACTCTCAGACATGATGAATAAACCGACATCTCCTGTTCCGCTGCTTGAGGCTGTTTAGCGATTTTAGGCCTTTAGTAAGTTTTTGCAAGTAGCGATTTTGTGCAAGTTGCCGTTGTGATCAATAGGAGAGGTTTACAGCTGAGAAAGTTCTAGTAGCTTTGAATTGTTACGTTTTCAGCCTTTTTCTGTCGGTAAAGTTTCTGTAATACAGTGGTTGTCAGCTTGTGGGGGGAAAAGATGTTAAATGTAATTAATAAAATGCAACTTACCATAATATTGAGCATTAAATAAAATAAAAATTGAGCTTTTGAAACCGAAAGGAAAAAATATCCCATGTTTTGTTGACACTTTTCTGTTTATGTCATGCTAATATATAAACAATTCCAGTATTTAATGTTAAGGAGAATTTTTTTTTTTTCATTTTGTATGATAAATTTAGGTAATTTTGCTGTTAAACTTAGTGTTTAGGCATAACCAGTTGAGAGCCACTGATTTAATATTTATTGTATATGAAAAATAGGACATTTTACAGTCATATTCATTAAGAATCTCAGGCAAGACCATTCTGTTTTCTTCTTTCTTTACAGGGTACTTTACAGAAATTCGTTGATGATTTGTTTGAGACAATATTCAGCACAGCTCACCGTGGCAGTGCCCTCCCTCTCGCCATTAAATACATGTTTGACTTCCTGGACGAGCAGGCAGACAAACACCAAATCACAGATTCAGATGTTCGTCACACCTGGAAGAGCAACTGGTGAGGAGCTGCACCCCTTAAACATTTCATTCAAGATTAAATTACTGTTTTATGAAATCAGTTGGATTTTGTTCTCATTATCTACTGGTTTCCTTCCCCTCGTCCTCAGTTTGCCATTGAGGTTCTGGGTGAACGTGATCAAGAACCCTCAGTTTGTGTTCGACATCCACAAGAACAGCATCACAGATGCGTGTCTCTCCGTAGTGGCCCAAACCTTCATGGACTCCTGCTCCACATCTGAACACAAGCTTGGCAAAGATTCCCCTTCCAATAAGCTGCTCTATGCTAAAGATATTCCTAATTACAAGAACTGGGTAGAAAGGTAAGTGGACTAAGATCTTGCTTAGCAGAAAATATTAGTCGCTAATTATAACCTTCAAAGACCCCAAATCATCACACTCATCTGGACCTGCTGTTATGCTGTCCTGCAGGTATTACTCAGACATCGCGCGCATGCCCGCCATCAGTGATCAGGACATGAGCGCTTATCTCGCGGAGCAGTCCAGACTCCACCTGAGCCAGTTTAACAGCATGAGCGCTCTCCACGAGATCTACTCCTACATCACAAAGTACAAAGACGAGGTAAGAAAAAGAAAAGCTGACTGTGTTCAGAATGGAATACTAGCATACTGCACAGTACAGTATGCATACTATATATGTGACCCTAGACCACAAAACCAGTCTTAAGTCGCTGGGGTATATTTGTAGCAAGAGCCAAAAATACATTGTATGGGTCAAAATGATCCATTTTTCTTTTATGCCAAAAATCATTAGGATATTAAGTAAAGATCATGTTCCATGAAGATATTTTGTAAATTTCTTACTGTAAATATATCAAAACTTCATTTTTGATTAGTAATATGCATTGCTAAGAACTTCATTTGGACAACTTTAAAGGCGATTTTCTCAATATTTTGACTTTTTTGCACCCTCAGATTCCAGATTTTCAAATAGTTGTATCTCAGCCAAATATTGTCCGATTCTAATAAACCATACATCAATGGAAAGCTTATTTATTCAGATTTCAGATGATGTATAAATCTCAATTTCGAAAAATTGACACCTAAGACTGGTTTTGTGGTCCAGGGTCACATATGTTAAAGATGCAAAACGCAGATAATACAATGCAATTTTACTGTAATATTGTGCATTAAATAAAAGTAATGTAAAAAATTAAACAAAAAAATAATCAAACTTTTAAAACCTTACCCATATCTTTGTTGACGACATCAACAGTCAAACTCGACTGTATATATCATGGTAATTTTAGTATATTGTATGGTAATGGTAACAATAAACCATGTCAGTATTTAGTAATACGGACAATTTCTTTTTTTAAATGTAGGTAATTCAACATTTTGGTCTTTAGTAGGGTTGGGTATCAAATTTCCAAGAACTGGGTATTCGATAAGACACGTGCATTTCGATTCCGCTTAACGATTCCTGCGTTTGCTTTTTAATGTGATTTTAAACTATTTAAGCGTAGGAAGGGAAAGAACTTGTGCACTGTTTACATGCAGCGTGCACAGAGAACAGCGGCTTTGACAGTGGTCCCGATGCGGGTTCCCGACCTGTGTCCCGTTCTCCAACCGTTCCGTGCATTTCCACTGCAGAAAAGTCGGAATAGGAATCGCTAAAATTCAGACGATACCCAACCCTAGTTTTTAGGCAAATCCAGTTGAACTTTATATAATTACTATTGTTGTCAATAATATGCATAGTATGCAATAAGTAACAAACATTTCACACATGTTGTCACATGAACACATATTTGCATGTTTAACTCCACAAGTTGCATCTAGGTATTTTAGAGATTAAAACTTAAATTAAACAATGAATCAAGAAATAGATGTTTGAACAATATTAGGGCGTCTTTACAACTGGTCACTTAATGTTTTTTCTCTGATCATATAGCTGTCCAATCGTGAAAAGACCAGGTGTAAATGACCTCCGAAACGCTTTTGAGACAGATTTAAATCTGATCGCTCAAACCACTTCAGGTGGTGAAACTGTACAAATGTAAATGCATCTCGTTACTGAAACCACATATGTAAATTTTACTCCTCCCAAAATAAAAAATACACAGGTGAGAGCGTGTTATAGGCTATGTTATAGTCAGATATGACACTGTTAATGCAACATGCATTGGCGCGGATGAGTAGCTGAGTAACTCTTCAGCAAGCTGACGTGCAAACTGCCACAAATAAAACTGAAAGTAAGACGCAGACGCTCAACACAATCATCTTCATTAATTAAGTAGTGAGACTGACTTATCTTTCCATTGCTGAAGCCACGCTCTCCCCTGTTGCGGTCTTTAATCTTGAAATTAGCTAATGATGAATAAAACGCAGCACATTTTTGTTGCTTTCATTGACGTGAACTCCGTTAAATTCGCATATAGCGCGGGAATTAAAGATCGGATGACACATTTATGTGGCCAAGCATAAATGGAAGCACAAATCAGATAGATATCCGTTCACAGAAAACGCATGAAGTTACCAGGTGTAAACAAAATCAGTTAATATCACTTATAGTTCATTTTGTAAACAGAAGGTCAAGTTGAGCATGCTGCATCATGGGATACACTGTTTCATACGGTGCGCTCTGGTTGCACACTTAACAATTCAGCAAATAGGAAGTAGCTATTTCGTGCATACAGAAAATTCTCTTGCTATAAATAATGCATACTACTTTCTTTGAAAAATAGTGTGTAGTATGCCATTCTGAAGATATTTCATAGAGGAAAAATAAAAAAAAATATGGTGGCTACTCTGACTAGTACATCAGATTTCGACCGAAGCAGGCCAGTATAGAGTGTTAAAATGGCAAAATCTGAAATCTAACACTTTTAATACATGGCCACTCAGATACAGTATTATCCATGTAGCCCTTCACATGTAACGCCATCTGACAGCACACACGAGATCTTGTGTCAAAAGCAGTGACTCATTCCAGCTAGGCTGGATAAATGGAGAGATAATGAGCCGCCGAAGGAGACCATTTAGTTCTACCTCACACACAAATGAGGGAATGTGTGTGTGTGTGTGTGTCTGTGTGTGTGTTTTAGTGAAAAGAAAAGAAATAGACACAGTGGGTCTGCATAATTATTCCTACATTTGCAACTGTGTTTCTTCACCCATTAAGCAGATATAAAAAGGTGTCCATAGTTAGCACCTAGCCTTGTTTCTTTCTAAACGATTTCATTTCCGTCTTCCATTTCCTTACCTTCGGGAGAGTTTAGTCTAACACAACTCATCAAACATCATCTTGGCTCTCTATGAAACCGCTCTCCCTCTCTCTGTCTGACATTAATACACTGCAGCTGCTTGCGTTTTAAGCAGCCGTTTATGTTCATTAGTCTTTATTATCCAGATGCGCACGTGTCCACATGAACACCCTCGCTGAACCTGCGTGAAAACAGGAGGGAAATTAGCAGTCCATTATCTGACGCTGAGGGTGTTGGAGATTCTTTTCTTTGCCGTTTCCTTTACATTTAGACACTTGCTTTTGGTTAAACCAAGCAGATGGATGTTAGGATCACACGCTGTTTCGCAAACAAGTCCTGAGAGGCACATTTGCATTTCTGTCAGCAGACAGACACATACATAAAGGAAGCGATGAAGCTAAGTGGCTAAAAATCTTGATTCTTGACTGGTAACTAGAAGGTTGTAGGTTTGAACCCCACCTTCTTTAAAATCAACATTATTACATTTAAATTCACTCTGCCTCTGAAACGACTTTTCTTTTCAGCTGACTTCATCAAGCCCTTCTATTTTTAGCCCCTCCCCCAGCAATTTTATCAGTTTATGGTTCTCATGCTATCTTTAAGTTCTTCTAGAAGGTATGCTTACTAATTCAGAAATCCTAATGAGTGTTGTAGTAACTTTGGTGTTATTTTCATATCTATTTGTATCTTTTTCTACATCCTGATCAACACAGGAAGCATGCAGAGCAAAAAGTGTGTAATTAAGGCTTTGTGTGTTTTATCATTTTTATGCTGAGAGTATATACAGTCATTTATAATTTTGTCACGCAAGCCCGTTGCCTCATAAACCAACTAAATAACTACCTACTAAACCGTGAAAACACTCTAATCTGAGGTCATTTCCTCCTCTACAGATCCTGTCCGCACTACAGAAGGACGAGTTAGCTCGGCGACAGAGACTGCGCAGTAAACTGGAACAGGTTATCGACACCATGGCTCTGACAAGCTGAGGACCTCCTCCCCGTCTCTCCACCCACCTCAGCTGGCTCCCTCTGACCTCCTGACCCCGCCCCCGAGCCTCGCCCACAGTCATACACACACACACACACACACACACACACACACATATACAAACACTAAGCTAACGGACTGCAAGGACAGAAGCAGTACACTGGAGACCCCTCAGCCCAGGGTGGAAATCCTCTTTCATCACTTCCTTTGAACTCAACACGCGCCAGAATGTCTCCCCGGACGCCACGTCTAACCAATAGGACTTCGTTTTTTGGATTTTTATCATTTTGGAGTGTGTGTTGAGCCATACTTGTGTGCTTTTACTCACCAAGGATGTCTTGTATTATGAGCCAGAAGACCTTAAAGCCCATGAAGGACAAAAGCAGTGCCCCCCCCGCCACAAACGGAATTTTGTTTTAGCGCTTACTTTAACATCTTTTTTTTTTTTTTTTTTTTAACTCTTTGGGTTGATCAAACAACTCACTCACTCACTCCAGTCTCCTGCCACTTGTGTTACTGCTGAATTTGCACAATTTACAGGAACTACAACAAATGAAAATGATATAAATATATATATAAATGTGTATAGATATATAAATACAACTGCATTTTTATACAAAAAGAGTGAAAAGATGCGTACAAAGTTTTCCATTTTAACATAGAAAAGAATAAGATGAATTTGATATGTGAAACAAAGACTGAACTATGAAAAAAAAATATCGAAAAAAATGTCCTGTGCCATGTTTTATTTGAATGTTGTTTAGTGCAAAAAACAATTTTCTTTAGATAAAATGTGCTATGATTTAAATGTTGACTACCCTAGTGACTGAAGAACTAAGGGTGAAAAAATGTGCAAAAAAGAACAAACTCAGACAAATGTGTTCCCATGTGGTACCTAGTGTTTTTTGGGGAAATCGTCCTCATGAAAAACAAAAGGTTCATTGTTTAGTTGGTGGATGAATCTGTGTATTTAGTTTTTGTACACTTTTTTCAACCTTTACTGCTATTATGGTTTCAGTCTGAAAGCCACTTGAGGACATATTCTTTGCTATTCCGTGTGAAAACTCGATTGATACTTAATAATTGGCCGTTTTCATTTTGTGTTCCTTTCTCATATTCAGATGTCAGCACTCTAAGCCTCGGTAATTTTTGCACAAAACAGTCTAGAATGAAGGAAAACTTGAGATTGAAGAACTGACGAATGTGTTCCGTTACTGATGATGTCACAATGTGGCATTCTGAGAAGGTTCAGTGACATCACAGTAAATGTAGCAAATGTTAATTCCATGCAGTTCCACATCTCTTTTAGCAGCCTCCGTTTGTTAAAAGCTTAAAAATCAAACTGTGGCGCACAGAACGTGTTTTTAAGCTGAATAATTGTATGTGAATGCTACCCATCCACGAAAACTGATAGTTAAGCTATGTTGATTTGAATTCATCTCAGAAAGGCGGTTATCACGTCACGTTCTTAAACACCCATCATGTCAGCAGTAGAATCTTTTTATGGAATATTTGTATTTATTTTTTGTTCAATTTTGAGCTCATAAGCTACTTGGCTTCCTTACGCCATTTTTATTGGATGTTTTTGCGCTTTTTCTCTTGATTTTCAACAGTCCACTAACTCGTTTCCATCAAGATTGGTGATTTGCAGTGTTACAAATACAAATGTGAAGCGATTCTCAAACTGTTTCAGGGGTATTAAGCAGATGAAGTCGAGCTCTGCTTTACTTTTCTTGGTTGTTTTGGAGTTTCTCTTTATCTTCTCTCTTGCGAGTGTCGGTAACTCTGCGAGGATGTGTATTGCAGTGACTCGCTTTCATGTGCTGCAGCAGTTCTCTTAAAGTCAGTCATGTTCAAACAAGAGAAAGCCTCTCCTCCTTTGGCTTTCCACTGAGATTAAAGCAGAAGTAGACTTTCTGAGATGCGATAGAAACATCTTTGAAAGATTTAGGTCAGAAACCCAATGAGAGAAAGAGCGAGGCACACCAACCGAACGTTTGACAGGATCTCGCTCGCGTTACCTCCGCCATACATCAGGGTTTGTTCCAGCTGGGACAGTAATAACGAATCACTCTTTACACATTTATTTATTTTGGGATTACGGTTTACGTTATTGATTTCATGCCATTGCGATTTCTCCTAATCAACCTGGAGCAGGCCTCCACAACTCTCTACAACCTATCTTCCACAGTAAAGACAATCTCCTTGTAGACTCGAGATGTTCACCTGTTAGGAACTGCCTTCGTTTTCAGTCTTCGCACAGGTGTTTACGAAGTCGAAAACGAATTAGATCGATGTTGGATTTGCTCGCTTGTTTGTGTTTAGCTCTCATAAACTCTTAGCGATCATTTCTGGCAATCTTAGAGCTACGTGGAAGCAATCGTCAATGAAGTAGATAGATAGATAGACTTCCTAAAATACAGGACACACAACTGTCGGATGTGTGTGTCTTAATTTTAAGAGTAGAAGGAAAGGGCTGGACGTTTAGCATTACAGGTGACTTAGACCCCTCCATCTGGCCTTCCTTACATTAGTATGTTCAGTTCATTATCAGTAGATGAGTTTCTGCATGCTTCGACATTACAAAATGATTTGATAATACAAGCATGCTGTTCTACTTTCATTCCAAAGGCTGATGATGTTCATTCTACATATCATAATGTACGGTCCAGCCATGTTTGTTTTGTTTTTTTTATCGTTGTTTTCTGGATGGAAAAATCTCAATGTGCTTTGCTTTGTGCTACGTTAGCAGGACTTTGGTGATGGTGATTGTAAAGCAGCTGGTTGCATTGTAATGTCTCAGGACGTGTGTTTCACTTTGATGTCGTCTTTGCCTTTCTTTTCATTCAATTTATTTTTTATGACGAGTGCTATCTTTGATTTTCAATCGTTTTTAGATGTTGAGTTGTGGAACATGTGGAACTCTTCAGAGATATTCTAACATTTCAAAGACTTCGCTGTGTAAAGTATTTGAGTGATGCCTCTCATTTGACAACACTTGTTTTGAGAACTACTTTGAGTACAGGAACAAACAAACAAAAAAGAAGTTGTAGTAAAGGGGAAAACAAGCCGAACATAAGGTGTTTCAGACTCACAGAGCTTTCATTTCGCACAGAGTGCCTTGTCAACTCCTCTCTCATTTTTCTCAACCTCCTCCGACCCTACCATTTCCCACAATCCATCTCTATCCATACGCCTCTTTATCGCTGTCAGGCCACGCCCTCTTTCTTATACTCTTCCTCAGTCCAAAAGACCAATCCGGGTTTTGATTTCCGCTCATGGTGTTTCCAGATTGAAGAAAAATCCTTTTTTGGAAGGATGAATTAACTTAAGCGTAGGAACAAAATGTGAGCATGTAGATTTCAAAGAAAACGAAAACTAAAGAATTTTAATACTTTATTAATTCTGATACCTTTTGAAGAGTTTCAGACTTGAATCAACTGTGACAGGTTGGCTGTTAAATGCTCATTGTGTAAATATTGTGCTCTTTCCTATTTTGCAGATTTATTATGTGTAAATAAACATGCATCAAGGAGAGATTAAACATTTTTCGCTAAAATTGCTCGTGTCCCTGGTCTTCTGATTTCAGGTATTGTTTCACTACATCATGTATAGTACATACAGTATGTTATCTGTCAAATTTAGTGATTTTTTTTTTTTTTTTTTTGTCAAATCTGATGGCAAAAAAGGTCCATTGTCAGTTGTATAGCAATGCCACGAGGGTCACTTTTTGTTGGTCAACATTTTTGAATTTGTGTGACCTTCTTGAACACAAAACACAATACAATACAGAGGAGAAATTTCTACGGCTAAATTTCAAATTTGAAATTTCTTCTACGAAAAATATGTCCACACCAAATTTTATGGTTGGGCCTCTATTATGGTTCCTAAGGAGCCATTTTGTTATTTTATAGATTCTTCTTTATTGCAAAATTATAAAGCAGCATTTCATTTCAAGGCAATCCTAGAATGCATTGGGATGAACTGGAAAAAAGAGAAAATATTTACAAATACACATTTATTCATAAATAATATCAAATTGTTAGCTTAGCAACATGAATCTGTATTCATATTTATTGCTTTAGTTGAGCTGCTGGCCATAGATAGATAGATAGATCATAAAATGACTAACAAATAATGAAACCATAGATATAGCTTATACACATACAATCAATCTTTATACAAATTTAGTAATAGCAAGTAAAGGTGATCAAATCTTGAAGGTAAAACAATAACAGGAATAGGACAGGTCCCAATTCAATAGTCTGTTGTCAGCTGCCTATGTAGACAGTAGCGCTCAAACTAGGCTTTGAACGCGAGTGAACGGTATGTGCGAGTGTTTATCTGATAGCGTCCTGACATTTGAGTCCCGGTAATGACGGAGGAACTGAGATTTGGCTCTTTATTCAGCTCACTGAGCCCCGCCAGATGAAACTGCCCCCATTAGTTTGGAGCATATAATCGCTCAGACTAATTCAATTAAAACTCTTTTTGAAGGAAAGCTCAAATTGCCCTATGATTGCGAGCCCACCGAGTCTTTAAATGATTCTGTCAGACTCAAATGTGCATGTACCAGTAAAGCTGTGATTTATGGCTGCCTGGCAGTGGATGTGATTTTCTCTCCTCTAAGCAGTTACAGTCAATGACGGCCGCCGCGAACGGCGAGAGCAATTAAAGCGCCATTCCACTTTTGTTGCTAGATGAGCGTCTTGAGCGACACAATAATGCTCTGATTCTCTCAGTGAATAGTTTCACATACTTGTCAGGCACCTTTTCCTTTCCTTTTCAAGAAGTGTTCATTTGCCTGTTTGAGTAGCTAGTTCTACGACTGCTTTCTCTTCAAATGTTTGCAGGCCTTGTGTTTTGATTTTTCTTAAATGGGTGGGGAGTAATGAACAACTGTCCTTCAAGGAAAACCAATCGAAATGCTTCTAAGACTGTATTTATGCTGTCAAACAATTCTGATTTATTTATATGAATAGATTGTTGCGTGTATTTTTTATATATATATATATATATATATATATATATATATACACTAGCAGTCAAAGTTTGGAGTAATAAAGATTTTCATTATTTTAAATATTGCAATTAAGTATTGTGATGCAAAGCTGAATTTTCAGCATCGTTACTCTAGTTTTCACTGTCACATGATCATTCAGAAACCATTCTAAATCATTCTAATATGCTAATATTATGATGAATGTTGAAAAAAGTTGCACTGCTTAATATTTTTGTGGAAACGGTGATACAGTACTATTCAAAAGTTTGGGGTAAAAACAAGCTAGAAATTATTGTATTTAACAAAAATGCATTTAATTAATTGAAAGTGACAGTAAAGACAATTATAATGTTACAAAATATTTTTTTTTCTAATAAAAGCTGTTCTACATCAAAGAATCCTGGAAAAAGTGTTACAGTTTCCTCAAAAATTTTAGCAGCATCAAATCAGCAAATTAGAATGATTGCTGAAGGATCATGTGACACTGAGGACTGGGGTAATTGAGTAAAAGACTGCCTATAGTGCATCTTGGCAGGGTATTAATGTAAACATGAATGCTAATTTTATTCATATTAATGTTTTTCAACCATAGGTTGATGGAGAATAAAACATAAAATTGTATTTCATTTTTAAGACATTCCTGAATTCTGACTGATCTAACAAGTCTAATCTATTCCTGATGTATGAGTGGTCCTTGGGTCTTAACGTAAACCAACAAGTCCAATCAAATGTGTCAGAATACCAGATGTGTTTATTAGGCCTTGCAGTGTAAATGCAGCCTAAATAAAGAGGTACTTTTAATTTGACATGTCTCGACAGGAACAGATGTCATCATTAAAGACTTCTGGTCATTGTTTCCCTGGAACACAAACTGGGAGGACTGGGAAAATGATGAACGACAGCTGTGAATGGAGCTAGAGTCTGTAGCTCCTCATGCAGATTTGGCACTGGCTTTCCAAACACATTTCTTCAGGTGTCTTCAAGCTGGTTTAAATGAACGGTGAAGAGTTTTGATATTTATTCACAAAGTGCCAAATAGACACTTGGAATTTGGAGTTTATAACTTTTTGGGAAAAATAACTATCCACCTTTTTCTTCCCGTAAGAGCGGGCGCAGCCATTTGTAAATTTTGTGGGTCTAGCTTCCGGTCTCATTCACTTCCAGCTATTTTTAGCTGTATAAAACAACTCGTTTTGCTGCTTGCTATTGAAAATTGGTGTGTCTTACCATATTATTTGAATGTATTATCTTAATTATGATAATTAGGTTTGTAGTGCAAACAGTTTTACCATTTACTGCCCTATAGCGGCTAATAAACCAGAAGTCTCGCACATAGGCTTACTTCTGCGTTAAAGATTAAGGTGGATATAGCACAGTTGTTTTAGGATCTGGCTATGCATCATGTTTCTTTTATGTGCTCACTCTCTATTTGGATGAATCTCATGAAAGCGTGCCAAGGTCATGTTTCACCCCAGAAAAAAATATATTTATTTTAAAAATTTTAAGAGTGTAGAATAAACTGAACCCTTTCATTAGAACCATTATGATTTTTAACATTTTTATTTTCTTTTTGGACAAATATATTTAAGTACAATTACCTGACATTCTCATGATTCTCATTATTGTACTTGAGTATGACCATTTTTAAAAAATATTTTTAATACTATTTTACACATCACATCACAGTGAAGACTACCACAAGATACTTAATATATGCTTGTTGCTGCTGACTCTTAATATTGCAACTCAATAACTAAAATGACCACAATATATTAAATTATTGATACTTAATAATTTAAATAATTTATTATATTTTTATATTACAGTAAAGATAAAGACTTTTTGTATGCTAGTAAGATTTTTGAGGGAAAACTTCTTAATTGTCAGTGAATAATGAAAGTGCTAAATGAATGAATGTTATCAGTACAAAAAATATATATGTATAATTTATAATTTATTATGAATATTATTGATGTCTTTTGCTTTTTGTTCTTGGCTAGTTTTGTGAGATTCGCCCATTTACTGATTTTTCACACCTCCACCAGCTCAACTTATCTCCCTTCCACCATATTTCCCCCTATATTTTTTCAATCCTTCTTCTGGCTCTCCTTTTTTCTCTCTTTTAAGCGTCTCTCCTCTGCTCAGGGCCTCCCGCTGACAGACAGATTCTTGAATGGCTGATGGTCAGAATAAAGAGACACAGATGTGGACAATTATCTTGGCGCTCACTCATGCGCGCCACACGCGTCCCTCACCGGGTCTCCGAGGACGGGGCTCTGCTGATGAAGCCGTGGGATTGCCCCCAGGAAATGATCACACCTGCGTGGAGGTAATAAGATGGCGGTTTGCTGAGAGCCGGTTTGATTACCGAGCTCGGAGACGTGGAGTGTGATTGGCAGTGGAATGTAGACAGTGTGATTAGGGGGGACGGATCTTGGCTGTTACTTCTCATGGAGCAAAGGTGTCGGGTGTGAAGATGTTGGAAATATGTCGAAGCATCAGTTGTAGCTGACTCAGTCGATTATGAGGCAGTGTTGGCGTGCGCCATCTGTATATCTTAGCGATGAGTTTTGTTCAAATATCACCAAAAACAGACTGAATGACATCAACGAATAAACAGTTTCAGATAAGACAGAATGCCATCAAAAAATGAACAGACCATGTTTTATATAGTCTATCTATCTATCTATCTATCTATCTATCTATGAATTTTCAGCAGCCATTACTCCAGTCTTCAGTGTCTTATGATCCTTCATAAATCTTTCTAATATGCTGATATAATGCATAAGAATTTTTTTTTATTATTATAAATGTTGAAAGTATTTTTTTACTGCTTTATTTTTGTGGAAACCATGACCATTTAGAGGTTTAGTAAAGATTTTTGAAGTAAGATTTTTAAAGAAATCAATATACTTTTATTTATAGATGGTAATGCATTAAACTGATCAGAAGTCAAAAATCCTGGGGAAAAAAGTATCATGGTTTCCACAAAATTATTAGCAAGCACATCTGTTTTCAATATTGATAATAGTTTACTTTGTCTTACTTCTTGGCAAATTCTTCTTGCTTGTTTCAAGCGCAAACATCATTACTGTTGTTAGATTTATGCAGAGGCTTTTGTAATCTTTTACATCATCCTCAAACTTTCTGGCATATGTACTTTAATACAGCACTTTAGTCAAATAGTGAACGTTTTTAGTGACATCATTTGGCTGTGCACTCTTTCCCAAATATTCTCTCAGCAATGGCTCTGTTTTCAATAACAGCATCGTTTCGTCGTAAATTTTAAGGCAATCCTTTTAAACACTTAAATATCATCCACTTAGAAGTAGTTTTAAGGGCCAGACTCATTCAAACAAAGGCGATTAATTATTTAGCCGAGACATAAATTCCGTTACGCCTTAAGAAAGAGTGACACGTAAAATAAGGTCACGTAAACCAATTTGTTTGAAAAGTTTTCGTATACGTGGCTCCCATGACTTTAAATCTCAGTGTGGAACTAACAAAAGACTGGCGATGATGCAAATGAACCGAACTTAATGAGAGCAATGAAGAGGGTGCAAGCATTTTGCAATCTTTCAATTTATCAACGGGGGATTTACATGGTGGTTCTTTATGGTTTGCAGAGATAAGGGAAGCATTGCATTTTGGGATGTGAGCACGCCAAACCGGATCTTTGAAGCAACAGAGAACCTTTCTGCGGATCCAGAGATAGTATGCATGCGCGTGTGTGTACGTGTTTGCGGGGAGGGGGTCTCGGTGCACTCTAAACCCTTCAAAGGATTGATAAAGCAGAATGATTTAACAGCAGCAACACCGGGCCCTGCGACCACCGGCGTGTCAACATTGATTGCAGTTATGGTGATTTGATGTGTGGAATTCAAATGCATGTCCTCTCAGCAGTCTGTCCACACAAAGTTAGAGTCAAAGCAATGAAAGGCCAATGTTTAGAGGACGTTTCAGCTCCACGACCCCCTGCCGACAAATACAAGCATGACATTTATAACAAAAGTCGCATGTCATGTGAGCGAACGCATGCGTTTCTTGTGGGGAACTCACAGCACACGCTTTGTGTCTTTCATAACAAATAACAAGTATAAGAACTCACTTTTTCTATGGAGGAAAAAAAATAGTACAAAATAAAATGAGATTGTGATGTATAGTTGCAATTGTGAGAAATAAAGTTACAATTGTAAGATACTGTAGTCACAATTATAAAATAAATGACTTATGGGAAATAAAGTCACAGTTATGAAAATATAAAGTCAATTATGAGGTATAAAGTCATAATTACAAGAAATAGTCACAATTGTGATTTATGAAGTTGCAGTTATAAGAAATACAGTTACATTTGTGATATATAGTGGCAAGTTTTAAAATATGACTATTATGAGAAAAAAAGTCGCAATTATGAAAATATAAAGTCAGATGTAATATATAAAGTCACAATAGTAATATAAAGTTGCAATATATAAAGTTACAATAGTAATATAAAGTTGCAATTGTGAGAAACACAGTTGCAATTGTGATATATAGTGGCATTTTTAAAAATATGACTATTATGAGAAATAAACTTGCAATTCTGAAATATAAAGACAATTATAATATATAAAGTCACA